>ML986805.1:10013-43258 GCA_010094045.1 Lojkania enalia
GCTAGTATCCAGGTAGCTTTATTCTACTAGAGTACTAAGTTGCTCTGTCGGGTTTCAACCCTAGAAGCTCTAGTATTTAGCCTTTAAGCTAATATCGCAGCGCTCTCAGGCGGCTAAAGATAAGGTAGAGGAGGTTTAGGGGGAGTCCGGAGGGAAAAAAGAGGAAGAAGAGTAGAAGAGGAGAGGACTAGGAAGGTATCTGACAGCCTACTATTAGACCCTCTAGATTCTATAGAGGAGTAATTTCGGGCCTATACTTTAGTTTTTAAATCTACTACTTAACTCTTATATATTATCGTCTACTAGGTAATCTATATTCTCTATACTATTCTCGTATACCTTAATCTATTTAGTTAGAGCCTTTAGGGGTTCTAGCTGATTTGGATACTTATTATAAAAAGCTCTTAGCTTATAAGGCGAACCTATAAAATTTGAGGCTTTATACCAGACCGGGTTAAGATTGTATCCTACCCATTTTACACGGTATTTAAGGGTCTTATAATATAGCGTACTAGCCAGTATTTCCTCAACCTCCTACTCTTCTACCCTCTTAATAGCGATAGCGGGTGGTTTTAAAGCTTCTTACCCTAGTAGAGGGTCCTAGGGGTTTTTATACAGCAGGTTTGATGCGAAAATATTATATATTCTCAACCCTGGGGGTAGCTGTAGATAGTATAAGTTTCCAACCTATTCTAGTACTTTAAAAGGGCCCTCCTATTAATTAGATAGCTTTCGGCTTAGTCTCTAGACTATAAGGTTTTTAGTATTTAGGTAGATTATATTACTAATCTGCTAATTAATTAGTTACTAGTAACGGTTAATAATAGATTATATACAATCTTAAGCCTTCTCGATATTAGCCTTTGCGGTTTCCTAGGCTGTATATATGCGAGTTACTAGAGCTAAAACGTTCTTACAATTTAATTTATCTGTTGTAGTAATAGAATTAATAGAATATTTCTAATCCTAATTCTAATAGGGCTTAGATCCGTATAGGATCTGATATAGGGATATTCTGATAGTTATATAGGGCAGAATTACTTGTACTCGGTTAATTATAGGTAATAGAGAACTCTAGTTATTCTAGTAGAAGGATATAAAAGAGCGCAGTCTCTGATCGATATACTTATTTATAATCTCTATCTATCTGTTAGTCTCTTTATAATAAGTAGTAGATAGTTTAATCTTTATGCCTAAGATACAGCAGAATTTAGACTAGAAACTAGATATAAACTAAGGTCTTCGGTCTAAAATAATGGTTTCGGGCGTATAGCTAAAGCGGTACACCTATTAAATAAATAATTCAGCTATTCCCCTTACGTTAATTATATAATAGTAGGGGATAGATACTACTTGTTTAGACAGGCGATTAATTACTACTATAATCTGATTATATCCGGACTTATCTATAGGAAAATTCTTAAAGTTAATATACAGGTACTATATTAGTTAATTTAGTATAGGAAGTAGGTGGATAAAACCTAGGGTTCGGGTTTGTATTAGATAAGCTTTATAGTATAGAATACAATTCCGTATATATCGTTTACAAGTAGCCTCTATACTCTTCTAGTAGTACTTCCGGGATAGTAATTAATAGGTTTTAGTAGCGCTTGGGTATACGGAGGATACTTAGTTATAAGTCTCTTATATAAGTTGTGTGTAAAGGCCTAAATCTGATAGGATATATAAGTAATTATTATAGAGGAGTAGTCTATTCTCTATCTAATACTTGCGGAGTAGAAGTATATATTCCTACACGAAGGAGGCTCGGTTTTCCTATAGTAATACGTTGATCAACTCCAGAGAGTCTAGTAATATAACCTACTCCTAGCCTTCGATAATATTTAGTATAGCCGCTTAAGTTGTTATTTAGGTAATATAGGACTAGGCTAATTCGGCATTAATTCGGGGGTGAAGTTGATACGGTCTAAATAGGACTCTCGACTGATTATTAGTTTAAGCTACTTTTAAGTTTTCTATATCTTATTCGCGATAACTAAGGATGTTTACTCTAGTATTATTTTTATCTAAAGTATATTCGATTCAGAACTAATACTAAGCTAATTCCTCGGTCTAATAAACTTAACAAGTATTAAGTACCTTTATAGTTATAAAATATTCGAGTAAGTAATGATTAATATATACTAGAATCCTAGTAGCTACTAAAGTAAGTTCTACCCTCTATTACTTAAATGCAGTAATAATTGCGAACAGTTCCTTATTATAGATCTCCTAGTTTAGTTCTAAACTAGATAGAACCTTACTATAGAACGCTATAGGGTACTATTTTCTGTTAGGATGTTTCTATAATAGTACTCCTACAACTACTCTATTAGAGGTATTAGTTTCCATTTTTATTTCTAACGTAGGGTTAAAGTAGTAGAGAGTAGGTATACTTAATAGGGCTGACTTTAATTTCTTAAAGGTAATATTATATTCTAAAGTCTATACGAAAGGGGTTATAGAGCTCTATAGTACGATAATTAGCTTTGCAACACGCGAGAATTCCGGTATAAACTGTTAGTAGAATCCAGTAAAACCTAAGAAGGATTTCACACCCGTTATAGTAGTAGGTAGCTGCTAGTTACGCAGTGCTTCTACCTTCTCTAAGTTAACCTTAAGGCCTTTATTTGAGAGGATATAGCTAAGGTATTTAGTTCGGGTAATATAGAATTCGCTCTTCTTAATATTAACTTATAACCCTGCTTAACATAATCTCTTAAGAACTTTCTTAACGTAAATAGTATATGTCGCCTTATCTTTAGAGTAGATAAAGATATTATCTAGGTAAGTAATATAGAAGTTATCCAGGTAGTCGATCAGTACGTCGTTTATATAGTACTAGTAAGTTACTAGGCTGTTATATAATCTAAAAGGTAGAACTTTATACTTATAGATTCTGTATTAAGTCCGAAAGGTAGTATATTCCTTAAAACTAGGGTCTATTCTAATCTTATTAAAGGCTGCACGAATATTAAACTTAGTAAAGATTACTACCTTAGTAGGTCTAGATAAGAGTTTATTTATGCGCGGTATCGGATATACGTTTTTATAGGTAAGAGTATTAAGTTTACGATAATCTACGCAGATATACAGGTTACTATTAAGTTTGTAGACGTAAAGGATTAGAGATATAAAGAGGCTCCGACTCTACTTAATATACCCATACTATAGATTATCTATAATATACTTCTTAGTTGCCTCCAGCTCCTTAATATTCTACTTATATAACGGGCTGTAACTATTAGGGAGGGGTTCTATAAGGACAATCTTATAATTATAAGGGCGGTATTCTAGTAATTAATAAGCCGCAGTTTTACTAAATATATCTTAATACCTATAGTATTTAGATAGTAATTAGAGATTTACTAGTACTTTGTTTTTAGCCTTATCTTCCAGCTCTAGGGCTTACTTATCTTTGATCAGCCGCTTAATTTCGTATAGAGACGTAGAGAAAAACTCGTTCTCTTTTCTCTTTATATTAAAGTAGAAAGTATTAGCTAAGATAAGAGCGATAATAGGAGAATAGACTTTCTTTAGATTAGGTTCGAACTTTATTTTATACGGGCGTACGGGAGCTCTAAGCTTATTTAGACTATAGGCTATAGGAGACTAATATAGTTTTAGCAGTCTTAGTAAACCCTTAATACGATGGATAGTTAGACTGTAGGACTACTAATACTAGTCCTTTTCCTATAAAGCGTCGCGTCGCCGGATATTTAGTTCTACTTCTTTATTACGTACTAGCTAAGTTAATTATATAAGAAGAGGAGGTGAAGGATTATAAGTAGTAGGATACTTAGAGGGCTATATAATCTAATTCTTATCCGTATCTAGCAGGAGTTAAAAATAATATAACTATTTAATACTAATAATATAATCCTGAGTACCTAGATCTATAATAATAAATAGGCAGTTTTAGATAGTTCTCCTATTAATTCGCAGGTATAAGTAGATATACTAATTAATTAGGGTTTAAATTCGGTCCTGAAAACCTTTAATAGTGATTTTAAAGGGTAAGTACTATATCGATATATATAGGGCTTGGGAGAGTAATCTAGCTACTATAGAATTAAGGAACAGGAAGCCTTAGGCGCTAATATTAATAAGGGCGTTTAGTTGTATACTAACACCTTTTAAATATAGAACGGTAGGGATTTAGAAGTACTTTCCTCCAAATAAATGCAACAAATCGATATTTAATAAGTTGTACTTGCTTAAGCCTAGGACGGAGAGTTTTCCTAGACGTCTCCGTTTCCCACCTAAGAACTATCCGGGTAGTACTTATTTACGTCTAGGAACTCTTCTTCCTTAATCTTCTCTTATTTAACCTCTATTTCTTATACTTTAAGGACTGTATATTCGTTTATAAAGTATTCTGGTTTACTATAGTTATAGTAATTACCTAGGGTCGTATGCCTTTTAGGTATAAGAGTCTTACTAGGTTATTAGGGAGCGATCGTAGTAGAACGAGGTGTTAATACTAGAGTAGATTGGGGTAGTATCGGATTGTAGGTTACCTTAGATAAACTCTTAGAAACCTTCCGGTACCGATCCGAATTTATTTTAGCTGCAACCTATAGGCTGGTAGTTTATTCTAGAAGGTTAGAAATACTCCTCCTTTCTATATTATAGGCTATTAAGTAGGCGACTATAGTATTAAAGGAGCCTTTCTATATAAGCTTAAAGCCAAGGTTTAGTATCTTTAGGCTGGGGAGAATCTTATCCTATAGGTAGAAGAACTACTTAGATTGGGGTACGGATCCTCTAATAGCTGTACTAATAAAGCGAGCTTTAAAAGTTAGGAATACTTCTCTCTTATTTATCCTTAGGACTTGAAACGCCTGTTATACCTCTATCTCTTTATTACTTATAATAAAATACGATTGTAGAAGCGAAATTATTTCTTTAGCATTCTTAAACCGATACTAGTCTAATTTAGCTAGGTATTTTAGCTCTAGATACCCTTTCGTAGTACTAGAGGTATATTCTTATACTAACGCTATACATACACGCTCTGTCTAATAGTAATTTATATTAATCTCGAGTCGGTCTAAGATCGAGGCTTACTATTATTTAAATATAGGTTTATTACTATCCGTGAAGCTTTTAATCTTAGGTATATATTTAGTAAGGTGGGCTTAAGAGGGCTTAGGGGTAGCTAAGAGGTTTCTTACTAGGGGAGTTGTAAAAGTTTCTTAGTATATTATCGGTTCTAATTCGGTGGTTTATAGAGGTTAATTAGGACTAATAGTTCTCTATTATATTAAGTATATAATCTCCTCCTATAAAATTGCGATTTATTCCTTAAGGGTTAGTTTACTCTAATTTCCCTCTAAATTAGATAGGTTCTTTATTATAGGCCTTATAGAGAGGGGTCTGCCTATTACAGGGCCCCCTATAGGAGGTAACAGTTATTCTACACGCGTAGATAGAAGTTTACTCTTACTACGACTTACGCGTATATCGGTTCTAGTATAAGAATTAGAAGGTGAATTATAGTCAGACATCGGCGGTTGCCTCTAATTCTGATAGGTTATTAATAGTTTCTAAGTTTCTACCTAGGCGCACTCTACGCGGCTTTTCTAAAGGCAATTCTAATCGCAGGGGATAGGAAGTTCTAAACTTAAAGGCTTCGGTTGATAAGAGGTCTCTAAGATTCTATCTAAGTAACTAAATAATTTAATATAATAGTATATAAATATTATAACCTAAATTAAATTAGGTATATCTTAAACTTAGACGTATTTAAATAAACAATCGATGCGATATTATTAAAGAGGCTGTTACCGGTAGTATTAAGTTTTTCTATATAATGTAACAGCGTAGATAAGATAATAGATCTAAATGCGGTACGAATCTACTTAGAGGTATATAGGAGTGCGTGGGGGATTAGGGACCTGGGAATTCTATTAACACCTATAGGCCTTGTACGAAAGGATATAGAAGAACTACCAAGCTACTTATAAGGGAGTGTACAACTATATACGGAAGGGAAAAGGGGTAGAACTAGAGGTAGGATAAGATAAGCGAAAAGCTTTGGGATAAGGTTGTATATAAAGCTTTTCGTGGAACGATTTCTTTGTATTATTATAAGAAAGAGAGTTCTTTTTAAGTGATTTAAAATTTACTTTAATATAATTATTAATAGCTAACTCTTTCTTAAGTACTATATTTAATATTTAATACTAGCTATTCTACTATATAGAATTATTAAGTAGAATTCGCTATTATACTAAAGAAATAAATTCTTTTATATAATTCGTTAAGGAACGACAGTAAATAATAATATTATAAAGCTTTCCTAGAATACTTATTATATAAAAAACTTCTTCTCTTTCTATTTAAGCTTACTTATTTAATTTATTTTTAAGTATATTCTCTTTATTATATAATTTAATCTTTTTAAATTAAGTCTTATTAAAGAGAAAAGTTTAAATTATAAGATTAATTATATATTTTTAGTAGTAGATTTATTAATATAAGGAATTCTAAGTAATATTTTTATTATCTAGAAGATATTAAAATATTATATAATAAAGTATAACGTAAAGTACTACTAAGCTAGCTATACTACTAAGCCGGCTACTTTTTCTTAGCACTACTAACACCATGTATAAGACCTTGATTTACTCGCTATCTATAAGAGAACCTACGTATAAGATACTTAGACTAGATTTAGAAGAAGCTTCTATATCTTTTTAGTACGTACGAGTGTTATACCTGGTCTTTCTATAGTTCCTATAGTACCGTTAACCAGGTTAAGCTGGTTCCTTACTACTACCACCACGAGCCTTCTTAGATCGCTGAGGAGCTATAGATGTCTTAGCAGCTCCGTACAAAGCTCCCTTACTATACTCTATCATACTACTATACTGGATTCGCTTCCGTTTACGTGTTTTATACTTTGTTATAACCTCTAATTACTCTTTAAGCTTTATAATCTAGTAGCTTATAAGAACGTTTTAATGTAGCATTAATTCAGCTCCTTTTATTAGCTATAAGAAGCCTTCTTTAGCTTCTTTTAGTAATCGTACGAAGGACCTCTATATAAGAGTTAATTATAACCCGAATTCTTATATATTACTTAGTATTTTTAACTACTATAGTATTTCTAGTAGGAGTACTTCTAATAGTATATATAACCGGACTTTAAGACGTTTAAGAATAACCTACGCGTTAATAGGAACTAGTCTAGATATCTTAAAAGCCTTTTTATAGTTCTTATACGTAAATATATTAAAAAACGCGTCTCTAAAGGCTGGTAGAAAGCCTTTCTTATTAATATAGTAGACGTATTAGTATACTAAGTCTTATACGCGCTGGGAGTACTTTAGCTTTAATAGTAAGAAGTATACTATATTAAGTAGCTGTAGGATATATAATAAATATACTAGTATATAGAAGGTAAGGATCTTTCATACAAGGTAATAATCCTTAAAATCCTAGTTTAGATAGCTCTTATAGTTATTAAGAATAAGTAGCCTATATAACTCTATCTAACGCGTCTTTATATACGCGTTAAAGTACTTTAACTACTTAAGACTAAGCTTATTATTTGTCCATCTATTCTCAGAAACTGAAAGCTTCTAGTTATACGGTATATCTATCTCCTTATACTATACTAAGATATAGACACGTCCTTTATAGATAATAAATAGTAGAGTTGCGTATCTAGTAGCGCAAATGCTCTAGATTACTATAATCTACTCCTAATCACCTAGCTAAATAAGTATAGGTCTTATATAGTAATCTAAACCTATAACAACTTTTATAAAGCTAATTATACCTATCTAGAAGCCTATCTTATTAAAGTTATAGATATTATCTTTATAGATACTATACTTAGCTACCGTTTCTTATATAAGCTTAAACTACGTGTTAATAACCTCTAGATCTTCTTATAATATCCTCTAATAGTCTTTTACTCGATTAAAAACTGTTTTAAGCTTATTTATACGCGATATAAATCGTTTAGACTAGTTCTTACTTATAAATATCTTACTCTACGCACGTAATAGTTTATCTGCTATATCTACTACCTTATAAAACTGCGGTATAAATCCTTATAAATTAAGGTTAAAAATATATTGTACAATTATCTACTCTTTAATTACTGTAAGCTTTATATAATTTAGTTAAGTTTAAGGTTAAAAGGTAATTCTATAAAGCTGGTTAGAGAGCTGCTAGTATTATATATTAAAAGCTGCTACAGCGCGTCGTACGCTTTAAAATTAGCCTAAGGTATAGGCCTAAAGGGTAAGTTTAATTCTACCTTCTTAATTAGATAGATTAGCTTCGTATTGTTGAGATATAGCGTTATATACGGAAAAGTTGCTATACTAAGAAAAAGTGGCCGGCTCGGTGGTATAGCTGGCTTAGTAGTACTTTACGTTATCGTTTATAATTAAATTATTAGTAATAATTACTTCTAGCTTTTATATAATAATATAGTCTTAAAAGACTAGAAGAATAGTATTCTATTACTCTTTTCTACTATAGTTTACTATTATATATAAAGCTAAGAGAGCCTTTATTTATTATTCTTATAAGTTAATAAAATAAGTATATATTACTAAGAGAAGATAATTATTTAAAGAAGTCTAGATATCGACTAAAAGATATATATCTATTAAAGTTAACTAAACCTTCTTTTATATAATATCTTTTTACAGCTAAAATAAATTATAAATTAACCTACTAATAGCTAAATAAGTAGTTGTAAGAGAATTTATTAATTCTAGATTTAATATCTAGTAGAATATATAGAATTCTAGCTACTTAACAATTCGAAATAATAGGTTTCATACAATAATAAGATTTATAAGAACCTAGTTAATAACTTAATTATTTAAGGTATTCTTTAGAACTAATAAGTTTAGCTTATTTATCTTATTATTAATTAATACTTATTTCTAAAGTTCTTAAAGTTAGCTTACTACTATTACTTTTATATAAGGGATAGGTCTATTAGATTCGATCTAGTACTTCGATTGAAGATAATATCGAATATTTATAGTTGATAATACGTTATACGAATAGAGAGAGTAGTAATATAGCTTTCAATTTTGACTATCTCGTATAGGCTTATCTTTTAATAGATTGCGACAGTATTAATGGATACTAGACGTATTTTTCCGACTTGTGCTACTAGAGACTTCGAGCGATTCAAAAGAGTTAAGAGAAACTAGAGAGTTATCCTCTAAAGCAATAATAGTAAAGAAAATAGCTTTCGTACGATAAGAGATAAATTTTAGTAAGGAAAGATGGCTTGTGCGCCAAATTATCCGATAATATCGTATATTATTCAGCATAAAATAATCGCCAAGTACGATAATTTATTTTTTACGAAACGATAATTTTATTTTTAACAACCCTGGATCCAAGTCCCTATGACATGTCAGGATTCGCATCACGACGCTTCCATCTCCAAATATTCATAAGAGATAGGGAAAGGAAAATATTTGAAACTAGTGCGGAGCTGGGATGATGAGAGGTAGAACTCTTTATCTATTGAGCTGGGTGCGCGCTGGGTTTATGAGGTGCTGGCACCTGGGGTTTAGTTTTGTCCCTCCATCGGCTAATCGTCCTCCGTAAATATTGCGGAGCGATGAATGCCAAATTGCGTCCATCGAGGACCAACGACCTTCTGGCTGAAGATAATTCTCGGGGAGACTGGGAATTGGATAGCGGATTTCGGCATATTCAAAATTTTTCTGATCGAAAGTAAAGAAAATGTAACGATAACGGACGCATGCATTAGACCATCCATAAAATTTATACAAGGTAGGTAGTGATAGTCAGAGTCGACGCCAACTCCCAGCTGCAAAAGAATGCGCCATGCTTTGATAGCAAGCCTGGACGAGCTTTGCGCTCAAATCCAAGAAAGCGAATGTAAGACCAGCATGAAGTGAAGTGATGTTGGATATCGACAATCATCTGCCTCTATCCAGGCAAATGACACTCTATGGTGCATCGTACCGGGTCGCTCTGGAGCACCTTTCTCAACCCTACATGCGACACTTGCATAAGCATTGGTTCATTGAAAAATGTCCGCATTAAAGATCATTGAGATAACTTTCAGCAGACGAGGAAATGCGGTCATTTTCACCGTAAAATTTTCCGCCCAAAGAACGAATGCAGAGCCGCAAAGAGCAGTCAAAACATACTCATGGAATACACGCATCTTCCATAGCAAACAACCCCAACAATAGCTGCATGATCAATGACTCGACTATTCCCACTCATGGAGCTGAAGCACGATTGCGATTTGCAAAGAATCAGTATGAACGTCTCCTGCAACCATCCTTCCAAATGAAAGAGGTTCACATTCCCGCTGACGAAAATGACGCAGCACTAGGAAACGACTACATCATTTTTGTCAACTAAATGTCCGACTTCGTCAAAGCGACTTCAGCGAAGCGGATTCATATCTGGGACACCAATGAGCCGTCAGAGAATCTGACTACCTGAAAGGTATCATCACACAACATTAGCAATATGAGCAATCGGACCCTGTCCAGCTCCAGCAAAATGGCTATTCCCAAGTTAGCTTGGAAGTCTGGTGGGCGTATATGAGCTTAAAGAGCGACCATACACCAATTCTTCCGGCTCCATGCGCTCAATTCTTCAACGTCATGCGCGAACTATAAATTTCGTGAACGTCAAAAGATGGTAATGGAATCACGCACTCTTCAACCCTATAAATACGACGGAGCAGCTTCAACTAGGTGCTAGCGGAAACAAAAGCGCCACCCTTGCAGCCTGGAACGACAACGGCCCAGATGCAACCACTTAGCTCGAAACCTACTACCCCATACACGATGGAATTCCCGTTGTGGTAGCACGAGCCTGGTCTGGTGCCAGAGGCATGAACATCACAGCCTCAAGTCTCTCTTCGACTCTCGCGTTTCTCACCCCTAAAGTACCGGGTCAGAATCTGGACCGGCGCATACCTGACTCTCGAAATCCATATACCGAGTTGCACTACTCTCTTGGCTAAGCCAGTTTATCGGGTCGACAAATGTGACAATAGGCAAAGGCTCCTATGGACCACTCTACACACAGACTCTTCATATCGACTCCTCGTTCACGCTCATTGGGCTAGATACCTTGCTTTCCCTGCAGACGATACAAGATATCACAACAAAGGCCAAGACGCTGGTATTTTCTACTAATGACAACTTCTCGTATCTACTCCGCTCCGTCTCCGAATCCGATGGTCATGATCCAGGCCACCCAGGCCGTATTTCGGCGAACCTAACCTCTTATTCTCACGCTCCCGTACCAATATCAGTTCCTGAGACAGTAAAGATAGAAATGAATGTTGCGAATGGCAGTGGAGTGTGGGTTGACGGTGAGTCTAAGGGAAGATTTGATATATTTGTATTCGGTGGAGGAAATACGCTCTTCCATTGGAACCAAATGGTAATAGTAGCACCCTTGGTGATAGTAAGTAGTGGAGTACAGAGTCTGGCGTTGGAGGCTGGTACTGGAGGAAAATATGGAAACGGGACGAACGGCATACCAATAAGTCACGACGCAGAAAACGGGGGAATTGCTCTTGCAAGTGCATCCGTCGCCTTCGGTATATCATTTATATACGCCCCAATTTAAGTAGTTAAGGCCGGAGCAAATGATGGAGAGCAAGGCGAGAGTTTAGCCACATTTTCTGTTCAGCACGATGCACCAAAAATCCAAGTCCTTGAGGCTAAATGATGTCAGACGGGGAGGACTCGTGTATGAAGCATGCGCCACTATATAAAGACATACCGAAACTGGGCGCGAATAACAAACGAAATAGTCTGTGCACATGAAGTGGATACCACAAAGCCAGGCGGACGGTCAGTTTCCGCAAGCAGTTCCCTGCATGCGGCGTAGTAGCTAACACCGGATCATCACCACGCCATTCCCTTTTCGGCAATCTCAATCTAGACAATAGATGATATGCAGATCTCAAACGATCCACGCTTATTGCAAGTTGCACTTCTACCATTCAACCGGTGATACAAGCCTGAGCGAAAAAGAGCAAATTTTCGGTATAAACGTACATTAACATGTCTCCTTAGAGGCCAACAGTCGCACGGAATCAGCATCCACAACATGTCTTCCTTAACCAGTAACTGTGCAGCAAGCGCCCTCCCCTTTCCCATCATCTACGGGGCCGACTTCCAAACCATCCAAGCTTCCCTGATCCAAAATTTCTCTACCTTCGTCCCCTACTCCAACAATCCAAATTCCGGCGACGTCCATGCGCAAAATTTGCACTTTTGTAACGTCACTATAACCCACACGCACCCAGGCACGCACGACAAACTCACGACAAAAATCTTCCTCCCTATCCAACCTCCGTGGAACGAACGTCTCCAGGCTGTCGGCGGCGGAGGCTGGGTCGCGGGTTTGCACCCCATCATCGATGATCGCATGTATGCAGCCCTAGCTGGAGGATATGCGACAGTGACTACGGACGGCGGAGTCCCATCATCCAATGTCGCTGATGATTGGGCACTATTAAGTCCAGGAAATGTCGATCTCTACGCGCTTCAAAACTTCGCGTCTGTATCGATCAACGACGCGACACTGGCTGCGAAAAGCATCGTTAGGAGATTCTACAATAAAGCACCAAAGTACTCGTACTTCAGCGGGTGTTCGCAGGGAGGGAGACAGGGTATCATGGCTGCGCAACGGTATCCGGAATTATTTGATGGGATTGCAGCAGCTGCACCGGCGATATATTATCCGCAGCTTTTTGTGTCGGCTTTTTTTCCGCAGCAAGTTATGAATGAGATGGGGAAGTATCCGCATGCGTGTGAACTTGATGCGCTGACGAGGGCTGCTATTAAGGCTTGCGATGCTGAAGATGGGAAAGTGGATGGACTTATTGCGAACCCAGATGCTTGTCATTTTGACCCTTTCTCTATTGTAGGAAAGGAGATTGATTGTGCAGATTCTGGGTCCAAAATCAGTATATCGGAAGTTGCAGCCAAGGTCGCTGAAGCAGCGTGGAATGGGTCTCGCGCAAGCGATGGCTCGTTCCTTTGGTACTCTTACGGCTATGAGACGAATCTTACTGCGGACGCATGTCCTGCGCAGACGACTTGTTCAACGAATGGGACCTGTACTGGCGTGCCGAGACCAATATGGACGGACTGGATTAGGTTGTTTGTAAAGAAGGATGCTAAATTCAATTCGGCTACCATGTCGAGGAAAGAGTATGAAGGAGCCTTCATACAAGGAGTACGTGAGTTCGATTCGGTTATTGGGACTAGCGGTGCGGATCTGAGGGATTTTCGAAATGCTGGCGGGAAGATGATTACGTATCATGGAATGGTGAGAATATCAAGATTTGCAGAGAGTATGCGAAGATTGGACTAACTCGAGGCAGGCTGATATGGGTATTCCATTTCGTAATACGAGGCACTATTATGATGCGGTCAGGGCGATTTCTCCTAATATACACGATTTCTATCGGTTGTTTGAGGCACCGGGATTGAGCCATTGTACGGGAGGAGCCGGTGGTCAACCTTTGAAATTATTCGAAGCTCTCGTTCAGTGGGTGGAAGAAGGTGTTGCGCCGGGGTCGTTGGAGGCCATCAATGCATTTAATCAGACCAACTTGTTATGTCCATATCCACAGCGGGCAGTAGCCAATGCTTCAATTAGACTTTCTGCAAACGGCCAAACAAGTTGTAGGTAGACAGTGGTACATCTGATGAAGTTGAAATGGTTAATTGCGAATTCCATGCTACTCATACGAATGACCTATTCGTCCCGTGTCTTCGCATCTTATGTGCGGGCTATTTACCCGCCACATAATCCAGACAAGATATTCACATTAGTACTACAAGTGTGAATAACGTACGTGTCCCATGTTTCTACTATCCTATTATAGTTGGTCTGTTTTTAGGCCTATATAGTCTCGCCATCGCCAGCTTCTGCCGAAGCAGGCCACTTACCCTCCTTCAATACATCAATATTTGCCTCAGCAATTGATGCTCCATGATACGCGACAGTTATGAGCCCGGGATTCCGCCTATACTAGTCCATTGCGTACAGAAGATTATAGCCGATTGCTTTATTGTTGTATATATCTCGCTGCCATCTGTCGAAGCCCATCGTACGAATAATCGACCTATCATGGCGACTACAGCAGCCCCACTACGGTTACTATCAAAGGCTGGCTGGCAGAATTGGTACAGTTCAGTAGCTCGCAGAGCACACAGAGATAACATTTAGGACTACTGCAATCCTGAGCTCACAGAGCCTACAGAGCAGGCCCTAGCTGATACGATAATAGCTAATACCACAGCCTCAGCATTAAAGGTGCTGATTGAGCTAAAACAGCCTACATCAGGCAGTATCAGAGCAACCGCAACACAGCTATCAGATCTCACGGATGCTAAGCTAAAGAGATGGATGATTCTGAAGGAGGATTATAATGATAGACAGCGCGAATATGCGAAGAAATTGAAGGCGCTAGAAGAGCTGGATAACTATATCGAATCTGCCGTCGATTCTAGCCACCAGCCCATCTTCGAGGATCTTTCCACGCCATATACCAAATTAAAAGCTCTTAAGAAGAGGCTAGAGCTTATACCTAGCCAGTTAAAGCAGACAGCTAGAGCGTAATATTAAACGGCTCAAAAATGGAACCCTAGGATTAAAACTGATACCTGGATTATAAACTACCGTAATACCTACCTTAAAGCTAAAACTATTAAACTGCTAACGTAGTTTACAAGCGAGCTGTCAGTACAAGCGAGCTGCCACCCTACTAAGATTCGAACGACTTAATCGCGATAATTATCAACCACGCATATATATACTGTAGGAAGCGATAGTCTATTAGATTATTTGACACCTGCGCTATTAATTTGGCACGTTCGAGCATTATGGCCAGACTGTTTACAGCGCCTGCAGCTCCGTTGAGGCTGGCTACTCCCTTGCAGCTGAGCACTCTGATCACGAATTTCCTTATTAATCTGCCCCTCAACATTATTTTGATTAATTATATCCTCACCTGCAGCCTTTGTTAGAATCCTCTACTTCTGTAATCGCTTTCTTTTCCGTTATTTTCGCTTTGTTGCAGCCTTGTTCGCTTACTTAAGGCTCTTAATTTAATCAGCTATTAGCGCGATCGAATGCGTTATTATTATAGCACCCTTTTAAAGCTGATTAAAGGCTGCGATAATTGACGTAGGTGATAAGTCTTAATGTTGCAAAATCCTGCTACGAATTATTATTGATTGAGCCTCTAGTTCGCGCGCGTTACTAGGTGTTTTAGCTTTCTAGGAGGTAGTTTCTAGTATAGGTGGTATCGGCGTACGTAGCTTAATATTAAGCTTTAATAGTACCGCCTCTAAATTATTTAGTACTATTCTAGCGTCTTAAAAGCTTGCGCGGATATTAGCTTCTATAATTAATTAATTATAGGCTGCTTTAAAGGCTGGAAGGAAGGTAGTCTTATTAATATAGTTAATATAATCGCGTACTAAGGCTAAGATCTTAGTGCTATACGCGCGCTTTAATAGCGAGAAGCAGCCTATATTAAGTGGCTGTAGTAGATACAACGAATGTGGCGGTATATAGAGACAGATAATCTTCTCCTCCTTACAGATCTCTTGAAACTCAAGCGAAACGTGGCTATTATAACCGTTAATAACTAGTAATCGATGGGTGCTTATCGTACATCTCTTTATATACTAATTAAAGTACTTAAGCTAGGTAATACTAATCTCGTTATTTATCCAGCTATTATTACTAGTTATAATCACCTAATCGCCTAGTATATTATTACTCTTATACTAATAAGATAGGTAGTAGACGCTCTTAAAAATAATAAGTAGTAGGATCGTCTAGCTAACTATATTAATTGCTAAGATTATTATAGTCTATTTATAATCGTTTAGCTGGATAGCCTTTATATAATAATTCTCTAACCCTATAATAGCTAGCTAAGCTAATATTTAGCCTATAATAAAGCCTATCTTATTAAAATTATAGGTATCCTTATCTTAAATTCTATACTTCTCCTTTATATCTTATAAAAGCTAGAACTACGCGTCTATAATTATTAGATCTTTATATAGAACTTACTACTAATTATAAGAATAGTTTAATTAGGTTTTAAAGCGTTTAATATACTATATAAAGTTTTAAGGCTAGTAGATACTAACCTAGCTAGAACTATACTTAGCTAATAGTCTATTTACTATAACTTATACGCTGTTAATTATAGGCGGAAATCCTCGTAGATTCTAATTAAAGATATAGCTAATAAGTACCTCCTCTTTAGTCTTTATAAGGTTCTTTAAATTCGGCTTATAATTAGATTACACAGCTATTCTAGCATATTAAAAGTAGAGAGTACTTTAAAAGTAGTAAAAAATTATTATAACGCTATTTTTAGTTGAAATTTAACCTTAATTAATAGTTAAGATTATAAGAATAATTTATAATTCTTTATAGGTTAATTATATATTACTATATTAAGCTATTATATATTAATCTAGATAGACCGTTAAAAGTTTAGTAAAATAATAACTTATTTATACTAATAGCTTATTTATAAACTATATTACTAGTTAAAAATTTTAACCTATATTATAATTTTATTAAAATTATAGCTTTAGTAAATTTAGTCTATTTAATTATTCTATAATTAATTCTTATATAACTAGAATAGGTTTATATAGTACCTCTAGACTTTATAATATTATACCTAGAGTTTTTTAAGGTCTAATAAAGAAGTTAGCTAGCTTTTTAGTTAGAAGCTATATATATAGGATTTACAGCGTTTTAAAATTAACTACTATTACTAGATTAAATAGGTTAGTTAAAAAACTTAGCTAATTAATTAACTAATTAATTACTTTCTTAAATTACTAGCTATATAGTAGACTACTAAAGCTAATACTAAGGCTAAAGGTAAGATAAATAGACTAGTAAGAGGTTAAAGTATAAATTCTATAGAAATTAATATTAACGTATTTTACAAGTAAGTTACCTACCTAAGTAAGTTGCCTACCTTATTAACTATCTCTATATTTAGAAGCGTATATTATAATAATACTTATAAGTATTACTATAATAATTTAATAGAGGATAGATATACTATTTATATACTATTATATAAGTTCTAATATTATATCTAGGCTTGCTGCAGTAGCTATAGTACTTTTAGTATAGTATACCTACTCTTCTATACTTTCTACCTATATATACTTTATCCTCTAGCTACTTATCTACCTCTTATCACAGACGCTCACGCGCAGTTGGTTAATCGTACTTTAGGCAGTTAACTCTATTACTACGTACTACGTGTGAATATTAAAACGTTGCGTAAAGAATAGAGATATCTATATTATACAGGTTTTTATAGGGGCTAGGTCTGTACTACTATACGGGCTAGCCGGGTCGGCGAAACCTTCCTCTATTGTGGTTAAGACAAGTCGGTTATATTCTAGCTAGCAGCTGATAGCTGTCGCTGGCAGCTGGTTCGGGTATTATAGTAAGGGTAGTATAGGTGCAGAGGTATCGCGGTATTACCGTAATAGTACCCCCCTCTTAGTTATAAGCTCTTGCGAGTTAGGTCTTCGTGTTATATTTAGGTTATTTATAATTAAGTAGCAGTTATTATACTAGGGATTAGGTCAGTTCGGTTCTTATAGTAGTATTAGATTAGACCCTAGCGCCCAATTAAGAATCTAGATGTAATATTATATTTAGGTCTTATTTATTCGGGTTTCTAGTATAGTAATCTTCTGCGGCAGTTGTCTCAGCAAAGTTACTAGCCGGGTACCATTCTAGGTTATAATAGCTAGTCTACTTAACTAGGTATTCGTGCCGGCGTCTCTATCGGTTGTAGTAGAGGTCTTCTATTCGCTCGACGAGGTATTCCAGTTCTCTATTAATCTCGATAGATTCAGGGTTGTGTACTTATTAACTAGGCAAGTAGTCAGACGACTTAGGTGCTGGCCGTAATAGCGATACATGGAATATAGGATGTATTTTAGCCGATTCGGGTAGCTTTAGTCTATAAGCGTGCAAGGACACCTTCGCGATAACCTTATAGGGGCTTATATTCTTCTAGTTAAGCTTTTTCGACGGTCTTCGTGTGCGTATATTCCTAGCGTCTAGCTAGACTAGATTATTAATCTAGTAGTTGAGGGCTGGTATACGCTTACGGTTAGCATACTCTTATTAGAGCGCTTGTGCCCAGGTGAGTTCTTCTCTAATATACTCTGTAATATCCTTTATCTTATCAACTAGTCTATTAGCTTCCTAGGCTATTAGAGACTATTTTAGCGGTTAATAGATCTCTATAGGCGGCTTAAAGCCTATTTAAGGGTGCTGGCCAAAGCAGGCTAGAAACGGGGAGACTTTTGTTAATTTAGATACTGTATTATTCGCTTTAAACTGTACTGTTAGCAGCTATTCAACCTAGTTATCTTATTCGTAGCTAGTATAGGTTTAGAGAACTTGTTCTATTACTGCATTAGCGTTTTCTGTCTAGCTATTAGTCTCTAGATAGAAGCTGGTTGATATATACGTGTTAATTTATAGCTGTCTATAGAGCTCTTAGTAGAAGGTAGAGATAAACTGTATCCCACAGTTAGACGTAATAGTGCGTGGCAGTCTATAGTAAACCTATATATAGCGACAGAACAGTTAAACGATGTTAGGAGCTTCGATTCTTGCGTATAGTATCAGGTGTCTATACTTACTAAGCCTATCAACCACTACTATAATATTCGTACAACCTTCTAATTCTAGTAGGTTAGTTATAAAGTCTATAGAAATGTCTTAAAACCTTCGTTTAAGTATAGGCAATAGTTTTAGTAATCTATAGTACTTCTCTCTAGAAGCTTTACTTCTTCGGCATATATAATAACAGCCTATATATCGTTGTACCAAGTCGAATATCTTTAACTAATAGTACTCGCGCTAGAGTAGTTCTAAGGTCTTTCTTTAACTAGGGTGTCCGCTAGACGGCGAGTTGTAGACGGCTTATAGCAGCTTAAGCTTTAGCTTGTTGTAGTCTAGTACTATAAGTTAATCTTAGTAGTATAGTTGGTTGTTACGCTTTTTATAGTCAGCTAGAGTTAGGAGCTTAGATCGACGGGCTCCTTCTCTTAGTAGCTTTAGGGTATCTTAGATCAGGTTATCGTTTAGGTATTCCTCGTCGATAATCTCTATAATCGGTCGGCCTACTTCTATCTATTAGAATAGTTTAGAACGAAGTAATATCTATTAACAACTTCTATAGGCCTCTTTTTATATAGGCTTGTCCTGTAATCTTCAAGTTAAGGTATTAGGCTTCTCTCCAAGTTTTCCAGGTCGGTATATAATACTGAAGTTAAATCTTAACAGATATTCTAACTAACAGGCCTATTAGTAGCTTAACTACTTCGTTGTTACGAAGTACTGCAGGTTCTTATAATCGCTTAGCACTTCTATAGGAAATGTTGCGCCTTCTAATTCGGGCCTCTATTACTTAAAATATTAGATAATCGCGAGCAGTTCCTTATTATATATCTTATAGTTGCCTTCAGCAGGGTTTATGCGCTTAGAGAAGTAGGTAATAGATTTTAGTTCACTGTTAGCGCCTCTCTGAAATAGTACGCCGGCTGTTATAAAGTTAGACGTATTAGCTTCTACTACTATTAGCAGCTTAGGGTTAAAGTGTTGGAGAATTAGTATAGAGATAAAAGCATCCTTTAGGTGGTCGAAGGAATATTAACAGCTATCGTTCTAGTCGAATCGAGTGTTCTTCTTAGTTAGGGCTACTAAGGGGGAGACTTTCTGTAAGAAGTTGCTAATAAATCGTCGGTAGAAGTTCGCGAAGCTTATAAAGGCTTAAATATCTTTTACGTTCTTAAGGTATTCCTAGTTAACGATTGTCTCTACCTTCTTCGGGTCTATACAGATCCCTTCTATAGTAATTATATACCCTAGGTAGGTTACTTCTAACTAGTAGAACTTATACTTATCTATATTAAACTATAGACTATTCACTCTTAAGGCTTTAAGAACTAGCTAGATATACTACTTATAATCCTTTAGATTCTTACTAAATATTAGAATATCATCGATATAGATAGTATAGAATATATTAAGGTATAGTCTTAGTATATTATTTACGAAGTGCTGGAACGTACTTAAAGTATTAGCTAGGCTAAAGGGTATTACTAGGTATTTAAACAGCCCGTAGTATGTATAAAAGGTAGTTTTCTATTCGTCTCCCTTAGCAATCCTTAGTTTATTAAATGCGGTAATGATATCGAGTTTTATATAGTACTTAGCCTTACTAAGTTGGGTTAACGTTTCTTAGATTAGTAGAATCGGGTATTAGTTCTTAATGGTGATAGTATTTAGAGCTCTATAGTCTACGCAGAATTGGAGGCTATCTCTAGATTTCTTTATAAAGATTACGGGTACAGCTATTAGTAATAAGCTTACTCTAATAAATCCCTTAGACAAGTTCTTATTAAGATACTTCTTTAGTACCTTTAACTCGTTCTAGGACATCCTGTAGAGTAGACCGAAGCTAGCTTACTTACTGTTCTCTAGTTTAATCTTATAATCGTACGGTTGTCGTTTAGGTAGCTTATCTGCATCCTTATATAAGAAGATAGATAATAGGTTATAGTATTCTTTAGGTACTTTAGTAATAGGGTTAGTATATACCTTTAGGGCTAGAGCCTTATTAATATTAGCTATTAATACAGCGAAGATTTTATAGTTAGATTACTAGGAGAGTTAGACTAATAGTACAGCGCTTATATAGTATATATCTAGCTGTAGTATAAACTTTAGATATTTAGGCTTAGATAGGTCCTCTTAGCTATAATCTTCGTCCGAAGTTAGATCGGTTTTAGTTTTAGGTTCTTTTAACTAGCGTAGTATCTTAAGCTACTAGTAATTATATCGGGTATAGTTTAACAGGCGGAGCTTTAAACAGTACTACCTAGGCTTTAGGCTATATAAGAATTGTAAATTAGTTACTCTAAAATCTTCTTTTATATTAGATTTAGATAGTTTACAGTCTTTAATAACTATTTAGGCAGCCTATTAGTAGACAGTAGCGCTAGTAGATTATAAGTATCGAGTTAGGTATTAGTTAGTGGTAAAGACCAGCTATTTATTCTTATAGTCTAGGTTTATATAATACTTATATATCTATAGCTGTCCTAGAATTAACTAGTATTTTTCTAGTATAGTTATATAGAAATATACTATCTCTAAATGGTTCAGGTATTAGAGAGTTAAAGTAACTAAGTAGGAGATAGTCCCCCTATAAAGGACTTCTCTATTAAAGCTAGTTAGGTATAAGTTATACGGGAGTTATATCTTTTAGAGTTTTAGGGTGCGTATAAGATCTCTATAGATATAGCTATAACTAGTAGCCCTAGTATTAATAAGAATATTAATATCTTACTAGACTAGGTCTTAACGGATTAAGAAAGGAGCTAGGATCTAGTAGTCCTATAACTATTTCTGTAGGGGCTGGTTCTATAGGTATATAGAGATTTAGTATAGGTGCAGTCCTAGAAGGCAACTTACTTTTAGAACGGACCTTTTAGTAATATTCTAGTCGGCGAGACTAGCTGCGTTCGGGAGCGAGAGTAATAGCTTTATCTATAGGATAACAAGCGTGTTAAGGATTAGTTAGAGGATTAGTTAGAGGATCGAGAGTAGGATCTACTAGGTATAGTAGGGTTCTGAGACCCTTAACAGATTGATAGTAGAGGGGCGCTGCATTCTGGCGAAATATGTCCCTTACTACTATACTTATAACAGCGTCTTTTACGGCGGCGCCTTTCTCGTTTATTAGAACCTACAGGCGTATAGCTAGAAGTATCGAGTTTTATAACGTTCGGGTCCTTCTAGTAAGTAGTATAATGCTTCGGTTGTTTGCGGTAGTTACTAGATAGGTAATATAAGTTAGTATCGTACAGGGAAATTAGGTTAGCGTAGTCGTTTAGGGTGCTAGGTATTATAACACCTATTATAGCACGGCGGAGCTTATTAGAGAGAGAACGTCGGAGATATACGATTTGTCCGGTCTCGTTTAGTTTAGTGTCTGTAATTAGGCGTCGGAATTTAGTAAAGTAAGTAGGGAACCTGCTTTAGCCTTACTTTAAAATCTCTAGCTTACTCTATACTATAGTCTCCTTGTTCCGGTCGCTATAGGTAGATTCTAAGAAGGCGACTAAGCTGTCTACAGAGTTGATACCCTTGTCTATTAATAGGTTAACCAATATTACTAGGTTTTGTTCTAGGCGGGAATAGATATATAGAAGGCGGGTACGTTCGGTTGGGTATTAGTCAGCGTTTCCTTCTAGTTTATAGCGGAGCTTTCTAACAAAGTATAAAAGCTCTAAGCATTTACTAGAGAATATTAGAGGGTCGGATAAATAGTTGGAATAGAAATACGGGTTGTACGTAGTTTTAAACGGATTAGGGGTTAACGCAGGCATCTGTTCAGAAGCTAGAGTTGTAGGTTAAATCGGGCTAAGGGCGGGTGATAGTTCTATTACTGTTGATATGCTAGTAGCTGGTAGAAGGGTAGCCGTTTAACGGCTACTGAATTCCCTTTATATCACTTTAAGGTCTGACTTATAGCAGTTCTCCTGGGTTACTAAGGCCTCTACTAGCATCTCGTTCTTCTGCTGTAAAAAGTCCAGCTTGCTCTAGATCTCTTTAAGCATATTAACAAGCGTATTCTTATCTATAGCGTATAATAGTAGATAATATAATATAATATTACGGACGCTTACACGCAGTTAGTTAATCGTACTTTAGGTAGTCAACTCTATTACTATATACTACGTGTGAATATTAAGATGTTGCGTAAAGAACAGAGATATCTATATTATATAGGTTTTTATAGGGGCTAGGTCTATACTGCTGCACGGGCTAGCCGGGTCAGCGAAACCTTCCTCCATCGTAGTTAAGACAAGTCGGTTATATTCCAGCTAGCAGCTAATAGCTATCGCTGGCAGCTGGTTCGGGTATTATAGTAAGGGTGGTATAAGTGCAGAGGTGTCGCGGTATTACCGTAACACCTCTTTTTAAGCAGCTATCTCAGCAGCTTTAGCCTTAGTAAAGCTACCTTACTTCTATAGAACCTTTTTTAATCGCTTTTTACGCTATAATAGAGGTTTATTTACTTTTTAAAGCTGACTAATCTAACGCTAAAATAGTACGTATAAATAAGCTATCTATATAGTACTTTTAGTAAGCGAATTAAGAGAATTATTAATTATAGTAGGTAAGCTATTTTAATACCTAATAATATAGTCTTAAATTAGTATTATTTAAGACTCTAGTTTAATAGTATTAGTTAGTATTTTTAACTTTTAGAGGCAACTAGCTACTAGTAGTAGTAATAGAGTATAAAGCTTAATATTAAACTAGTACCTTAAAAGCTTATATATATATTAGCCTTAGTAATAGAATATTAATATACTATACGAAAGGTTAGCAGAAAGTTAAACTTTATAATATAGTAGATACTAGCTTATATCAGCTTATTAATCTTACGCCTATATAATTTCTTTAATAGTAAGAAGTAGCCTATATTTAAAAGCTATAGTAGATACGATAAATATACTAGTATATAAAATAGAATAATATCTTTCTCTTTATAGAGTAGCTAAAATTTAGTAGACCTATAGCTCTTATAACTATTAATAACTAGTAGACGATAAGTACCTACTATATACTACCTTATATACTAATTAAAACGCTCTAGCTATTTAATTATAAGCTTATTATTTATCTATCTACTATTATTTAGTAAGATTACTCCTCTAGATAGTATATTATTACCCTAATACTATATAGAGAGGTACTATTTACTAGTAAAGATAATAAATAGTAGGATAATATTACTATAAGTACTAATAGCCTAAATAACTATTATCTACTTATAATTATCTAGCTATAGTAATTTTAGTCGACTAGCTAATAGCTTAGTACTAGTAACTATCTTACTAGTAGATATAATACTTATCTAGAAGCCCGTCTCGTTAAAATTATAAATATTATTATTAGTAATACTATACTTTACTTTAATATTATATATTAGGTTAAACTAGCTATTAATAACTTTAAGATTCTTATAGAGAGTTCTTTAATAGTTGTATTTTTAATAGAAGTATGTTTTAAGCTTAGTAATGCGATTAATAAAGTTTATTAGCTAGTTTTTACTAATCTAGTCTATAAAGCGAGTTCTAAGTAAATAGTTAACTATATCTTATATACTATCGATTATAGGAAGGTATCTACAAGATAATAGGTCTAGTATATACTATATTATAGTTAATTCTTCTAGCTTTATAAGCTTCTTTAAATTAGGCTTATAATCGCGTTATAAAGGTTTGCTGGCGTATTAGTCTCTAAGCGTTATTTAGAAGATACTATAAATAGCTGTAGTACTTTATACGCTTTAAATTTAATCTTAATTAATAGCTAAAATAGCTAGTAATATCTAATCTTCTTAATAGACCAATTAAGGTTAAGGTAGTTACTATATTATATTATAAGTAGGTAGGGTATAACTTCTTAGTAAAAGTAGGTAACTTACTTAGGTAAGTAACTCGCTTATAAAATATATTAGTAGTTTTTTTTATAATTTTATTATTATATATATTTCTAGTAGAATCTATAATATATATAATAATAGTTTATAGTTATTTAATTAACATTCTAGGTAAATAGTATTTTTAATATATTTAACCTTTATATCTCTCTTTAAAATCCTTTTAAATATTTTTATATCTATAGTTTTTTATATATTATTTATCTATTATCTTCTAATTTATAAAGATTTAGTAGGTTATTATTATTAAGTATTTTAGATAACTTAACTATTATAGAGTTAGTAGTTAGTAGTTATTTATTTATATAACAGTTATTAGTTATTACTAGTTATTTATTCGTATAGTAGTTACTAGTTATTACTAGTTACTTATTTATATAGCAGTTATTAGTTATTATATAGTAGAACTATATAATTATATTCTTCCTTTATATAAGATATTTAGCTGTTTATATACTCTATTCTAGGCTTAATATAGATGTTTTAAGTTCGTACGAGTAAAAGAATTTAATCTCCCTTTTCCCTTATAATTTTTATCTAGAAAGTGTAACGATGTAAAGAAATCGTTCTACGAAAAGCTTTATATACAACCTTATCCTAAAGCTTTTCGCTTATCTTATCCTACCCCCGGTTCTACCCCTTTTCCCTTCCGTATATAGTTGTACACTCCCTTATAAGTAGCTTGGTAGTTCTTCTATATCCTTTCGTACAAGGCCTATAGGTGTTAATAGAATTCCTAGGTCCCTGAACCCCTACGTACTCCTATATACCTCTGAGTGGATTCGTGCCGTATTCGGACCTATTATCTTACCTGCGCTGTTATAGAAAGAAAGGTGTAAAATAGAAATATATAATAGCTACTATATATTTAACTTCGTTTTTACTCTCGCTAATTTTCGGTTAAAAGTTTAACTACTAATTAGTATTAAATAGACTCTATTAGCTAGCTTAATATTAGTAAAGTAAGATAGAATAAAGTATAGTATTATACAGTATATATAATATATAGAGATAGTAGAGTAAGTAAGTAACTATTTTATTAATTACTATCGGGTACTATATATATATTTAAAGGGGCTATATAATATATATACTCGGTTTAAATATATATACTATTTTATAGATTTTAGCTATATAATATTTACTTTAACTCTATATAATATTTTCTATTTAGATATTAATAGATATTTAATATATTTTTCTAACTTATACTACTAGAAACTTTAAACGATTTAAAAGAGTTAAAAGAAATTAGAAAACTATCTTCTAAAACTATAATAGTAAAAAAAGTAGCTTTTATATAATAGGAAATAATTTTTAGTAGGAAAAGATAGCTTATAATATTAAATTATCCGATAATATTATATATTATTTAGTATAAAATAATCGTTAAGTATAATAATTTATTTTTTATAAAACGATAATTTTTTTTTAATAATCTTATTATTTAGGTTATTAAGTTAAGCTAACTACTTAGTACTAGAGAGTTTAGACTCTACTAGTCGGCTTAGCTTTTAACTAGTTAGTAGAACTATATTCTAGGATTTCTATAGTTTTAAATCTAGTAAACTTAGCCGATTACCTAAAATACTTAAAAAATATTTTTAATAGAATATAGGTTTTACTTATAGTATAGTTTAAGGATAAAATTCGCCAGCTTAATAAAGTACTGACTAGTAATTAAATCTAGAAGCTAAACGAAATTATTTTCTAGGTTTTTACTATTAGGCTGGTAAATAGGGTATATAGTACCTTATCTAGGTTGAGGTTGGGTTCGGGGTTCTTAGCGCTGGGGTTAGGGTTAAGGTAGGGTTCTTAGCGCTGGGGTATAGGTTAGGTAGAGGTTCTTGGCATTAAGGTTGAGGTTAGGGTAGGGTTCTTAGCGCTGGGGTATAAGGTTAAGGTAGGGGTACTCTATAAGGTTCCTCTATAATTACAGGAAATAATTATATATTACATATTTATTATATATTATATATTATATATTTATTATATATTATATATCAAATATTTATTACTATAAATTATTATAGTAGAGAACTAGTTTTATTTAAAGTAGCCTTTTCTAAGCCTAAGACTACCTAGGGATTATAACTCTAATCTAATAGAAGACTAAACTTCTTATAGTATCGCTTTACCAAATATGCATCCTTATTTTAGATAGTAACCCGCTTTACGTGAATTGCGTTTATATTATAGTCTAGTATAGTTAGTATTATATAGTATAAATTATATAAAAAATAATATACCTTTAAAGAACCTAATAAGAAAAGCCTCAGCAGATTCTTAGAGAGCCTTAATTACGCTCTATTACCAACGCATCTTACTACTATAGGTATCCTCTCGAACTACGGTAGTAATTTTACGGATTAGCCGCGAAAAAGGGAGCTTTTAAAGGAGGAGTTCAGTACTCTTCTAATATTATTTAATCTGTCGAAGTGCGACAGCTATATCTTATTAGTATATAACTGTAATAAAAACCTGTAATAACTTACTCCTAGAGCGATAGCAACGCTTTACTAGCGCAGGCTTTGCTGGTACAAGTACCTTACAAGCTGATTTAGCAGCGAGCTGCTTTTAGGGAGACTTGTTACCCGTTAGAACGATTTTAGATCGTGCTATTCCTCGAGTGCGAGACATTATGTGTTAATAGTAGTAGAGTAGAGTGGTTAACGTTGATAATTGAGGTTGGTAGTATGAAGCTAAGTTGAGGTTCGTTGATAGATACCCAAAATGTAAATATAGATGCTAAGATACGCACGTGCTAAGAGCTAGTACCGAATTAGGATTATAAAGTAAAGCTAATAAGGTGTTTAGGCGTGCATTACAAGAATACTGTGATAAAAAACTATAATAACTTACTATCTTATAAAACCAGCAGTGCGCTTTTCAGTGATAGTTTTTTATACTAAACTAACTAATATTTTATATTTATTTAGATGTGCATATATTTTGTTATTATTTCTATCTAATCTATACTAGTAGGTGGCATGTACGCTCGTCGCGTCGAGCCTGACACCCTACTACAACTCTTCTTCCTACTATACTCTTATTAGCGTAACCCCAAATCTTCGATTTATTATATACTTTTATTACAGTTCCTATAAAATGTCGACTATTAAAGCAGAGCCTATCGACGACAATTTTCTCGATAGTCCAGATAGCTTGCTACTACTAAAGCTACCAGAGCTACCAGTTAGCTTCGACTAAGATAAGTGGGCGAAGTTAATACAGGTAAGTAATTATACCAGTCTTTTATCATAGTTTACTAATAAATATAGGGCTGGCAGTTAGAAGATTATGAAATTAAATATGTCCTTTCACTACGCGGTTAAGCTGGTTCTTAAAAAGGCCGTCCAACCAACCTTGTAGTACCCTTTAAGAGTATACTTAGCAATACTAAGCGCGCTATCCAACAGAGAGATAAGGCTATATCGCTTACTGCTAAGGAAAAGGCTATTAAGAGTACCTATGCTGCTGATCGCTCTGCTAAGAGTACTAAGAAGAGGCAGCTACAGAAAAGTGCTGAATATATGGCGCTAGGGGAAGAAGAAAAAAAAAAGATGTTAGATGAAGCTATTAAAGCTATAGCGGAGAAGCGCTTTAACGATCATAAGTCTAGTAAGTTATTATAGTTATTTATCATATATATATATACTTACAAGTAAATAGGTAATTGGTTAGAGGTAAGGCTAAAGGCTGTCTACTTGAAATGGGAGTATATCGACCAAGAGATTAGCCTTAGACGTCACCAAGCAGTTCTATTAAAGGCTACTAGTTAAGAGAAAGATGCATCTACTATATAAGAATCAGCTCGTGGTCTATTGCGGGTATATAGCTCTGGAGGGGCTGTATAGAAGGTTATATATAAGATATACTAAGATAGCCTTCTTAAGCTATAAAATAATAGCTTTAAAAGTAAGGATGCTTAAAATAAATAGTAAGAGTTTGTTGAGGGACTATCTAAGGAAGAGTTAGCTATAGTCTCAGAGCTAGAGTAGAAGTAAGTTTATTATATTTTTTATCACATCTATTCATCACAGATATATACTAATTACTACCCTAGATATTAAGAGCCTCCATCAGTATATAATTAATTCGATAATAATCTTCTTCTCGATTCGAACTTACCCTATATTAAAGGTATTAAAAGCGATGAGTGCGAAGAGGAGGTTAATAATAACTCTAAAATTGAGGCTGAGCTTGCGTAATATAAGGATAAGTATAAGATATTAAGTAAGAAGTTAGATAGTACTTTTAAGGGCTTCTCAGATAAAGATATAACCGACTTTAATAGTTTCTCGGATAATAATACTTCAATAAATAAGGATTAGCTTAGCCCTTACTACTAGTAGTTAGTAGAAGAAAATCTAATATACTTCTCTAATACTATATAAATTTTATTCATACTACTTCCCTATATATATAAACTTAATTAACTAGGGTAGTATATTATACTATATTACAGACTATAGTAGTATGTCGCAAAATAGACTAGGGTGGTTATTAGATTCTGGGTAGTATGCTATAGTATCTCGCAGTATATTGCAGTACGTTAAATAATAGTAATTAACTGTGCTTCACAGTATATAATAGTAATTTACTATACTTTATAGTATTTTCTAGACTGCGGCGTTCTGCGACATACTACAGCAGACTCCTATATACTACTAGAAGTATAGTATTAGTATACCGTTTAGTAATAAAACCTATTATCTCTAAAAATAAATACTTGATACAATAGTATAATATACTACTGTTTTACTAGGGTTTCACATATATTAGTAGTAGTAGTAGTAGTAGTAGTAGTAGTAGTAGTAGTAGTAGTAGTAGCAGTAGTCTACAAACATAATTTATAGCTAGATACTCTCGATCGTTAACCCTAACTCCTTATATACCCGCAATATCGTAATATTCCTGCTATTCTTTATTACAGCGTTTTATTATAGTTATATTAATACTAATACAAATCCAGCATCTCGCGATTGACGCTCCATCGATTTCCCGTCAAGGTTTCTAAGAAACCCATCAGCTAATTATATATCCGCGGATAGGGGATAAAGAAGATAGGTAGGGGGTAATAGAGCTTATTAATATATGGATAGCATGGTGGGAATTAATACTATAGGCTCAGGACCCTTTAAATATACTCGACAAACTAAGGTGGAATTCAGCTACTCGTTATAGCAAGATCTGGAGACAATTTGGGGAAGCTGTATAATTTCCAGATAGTTGCCTATTTGTATTCTATTACTACTGCGGCCTTCGACTTATATATCTAAATAAGAATTATAATGGTATAAAGTATCTAATAAATTACCTTAGATCCCAGGCCTGTCTAAGAACTCTAGCTCCTAAGCATAATAGGTTCTATATACCTATAGCTAGGCCTCCCGATGATAAAGATCCGATTATACTACTATATTCTGCTAGCGCCTTCGAGTACGAACTAGTCCGTGTTATTATTAATAATAACTGGTCTTTCTAAACAGTAGATTACCCGTCCTTTTAACAATTCGTTTAGTTCCTCCAACCAGGTACTATATTAATTAGCTGATTTAGTTTTATAGGGCTATTCGAGCATGAGGTTATAGTAGCTTAATCCTCTCTTTTATATAACCTTAGCTAAAGTACAAAGATATTAATCGTGTTTAATGCCTAGTCTATAAAGAACCACCTTAGTTTCCTTATAGTAAAAGGGTACTATATTAATCAGGACTGGGAGTTCTGCGAGAGACTACTTAATTTTATCCCTGTTTAAGGAAGCTATACTGGTACTTCTATAGTAATAGAAGTACTACATATTCTATTAAACATAAATATATAACAACGATTGCTAGCAGTTACCTACGACAATACTACTAATAATAGTATACTTATATATACGATACAAGAGAAACTACGCGAAGACAGTATTAAATAGGACTATAAGGAGAATACAATTCTATACCTCGCTTATATTATCAATCTTATTATTTAGGAAATTATTTACTATCTTAAGCTCGCACCCCCCGAAGAGATAGGAGACGGAGGAACTTTACAGCAACGCGATATGAATAAGATCCGGATATAGATTTCTGTCCCAAATTCTCTTTATAAGGTATAGCTTTTTATTACAGTTAGTTATTACAGTTATTACGTACTAATTTCTAGTTAGATTCGAGCTATTTGTAAAGTAATCGATCGATCGCCATAGCGCTATAAGCGTTTTATTACTTTACAGGGCTCTCTACCACCTAAACACCGGCTGTCTGTAATAAAAGATATCCCAACTCGATAGAATTCGATATTTAATATATATAACCGAGCAGTAGGCCTTAAGTAATATATTAACGACTGGCTTTAACATGAAATCAACTTAAAGATCCCTGCTTAGAGATCTGGTAATAATAAGGACGCTGAGGTAGATTTCTATAATCTCCAGCAACTTCGACTATCTGCTACTGAATAGTACTACTTAATACTGATTGTAGACCTGCTCGGCAATTTTAAAAGGGTAACTGAAGCGTTTAGCGAGAATATAAAGCCTCAGATCTAGTATATTTAGCAAATATATAATAGGCTCTTCGATTTCCTAGATAATATAAATAGAGATCTAGCTGAAGATACAGAGAGTAACTTAAATTAGCTAATAGTAGTAAGAGCTGCAGTAGAGAAGGGTCGATCTAAATTAAGTAAATACTACTTAAAAATAGACGCAAAGTGTAGTTACTTATTTAACTGTATAACAATCTTAGATCCATCCTAGAAGCTTATAGTATACGAGGTACTTTTATTACAGCTATTTATCACATTAGCTTCTAACTATAACTATAGGACGAGACTTAGGACCCTTAATATAGGGAAACCTATCGCCAACAATTCCTTGAATATCTTAATCGCTATAATAAGGATATACTAGGCTATGCCTTATCTACAATACCCCGACTTCGACGGGTACAAAGTAATAAGTAGTTTCGTAAACCATCTCTACAACGTTCATCCTTAAGCAGCTCCTTAAGTTTCCTAGGCCAGGATCTAAGTAACGTAGGAGAGGGAGAGGGAGAGGGAGAGTCAGAGGAAGAAGAGAAAGGACCAACTTATCGAGAAGGAGAAAGCTATCTAAGTACACCTCCTATTCGAGGTCGTAACTTTGATGTATTAGGCTGGTGGAGAGTAAACAAATATTAGTATCCGCGGCTTACTCAGGTTGTAAGAGATATTCTCCTAATATAGATTGCAGGAGTTGGTGTTAAGCGGGTTTTTAATACTACTAGAGATGTAATTAGGGATAGAAGACATTACCTTGCTGCGCAGAGAATCCGGGATATTATATTTCTAAAATATATAATAAGCGGAGAGGACTATCATACTAAAGAAGTACGCTAGGCTATAGAGGCCCAGGATACTAGCGAGCTAAGCCCTCTTTATAGCGCTGATGAGGTTACGGATCTCTTTAAACTTCCAGCCTAGGTACACGACAAAGAACTAGAGATTAACCAGGAGATTGACTAGGAGAATATCGATCCTAGTACTACTACTAATAAGGAGCTGCCGCGAAAGCGTGTTCGTCGAGAAATTCGCAAACCTCTACGGTTTATATAATAAATCACTATTATAAATATATTATCGTGTCAGATTGAGCTATATAAGATTGATAGTTAAGGAGCGTACTACTACAGTCTGCGACGTACTACAGCGTACTGCCCTAGAATCTAATAAAGCGAGATTAGCCTAATCTGTAATAAATAGCTGTGATAAAGCCCTAGAATATTATACTATATATACTCTTACTAAGCTACTTTCTAAAGTATACTAATTAGTTAGACCCTAAGGAAACCCAGTCCGTGCGACCCTACCTCAACCTATACCCTATTACTAAGCAGCTACCCTAACCCTACCTATACCCTAGGCTGATTAGTAAGACCCTAACCTTAACCCTACCCCACTTACGTAAGACCCTAACCCCAACCCAACCTATACCCATCTACCAGCCTATTTACTACTATATAACTTTCTTAAGTAACTAAGATAAATACTATTCTATATAACGTATTTTATAAGTAAGTCGCCTACTTAAGTAAGTTACCTACTTTTACTAAGAAGTTATATCCTACCTACTTATAATATAATATAGTAACTACCTTAACTTTAATTAATCTATTAAAAAGGTTAAATATTACTAGCTATTTTAACTGTTAATTAAAATTATATTTAGAGCGTATAAAATATTATAGCTATCTATAGTATTTCCTAAATAATACTTAAAGATTAATATACTAGCAAAACTTTATAATATAATTATAAGCCTAATTTAAAGAAGCTTATAAAGCTAGAAGAATTAACTATAATATAGTATATACTAGATCTATTATCTTATAGATACCCTTCTATAATTAATAGTATATAAGATATAGCTAACTATTTACTTAGAGCTTACTCTATAAACTAGATTAGTAAAAACTAGCTAATAAACTTTATTAATCGTATTTCTAAACTTAAAATATACTTCTATTAAAAATACAACTATTAAAAAGCTTTTTATAAGAATTTTAAAGTTATTAGTAGTTAGTTTAACCTAGTATATAATACTAAAGTAAAGTATAGTATTATTAATAATAATATCTATAATTTTAATAAGATAGGCTTCTAAATAGAT
>ML986805.1:43268-66668 GCA_010094045.1 Lojkania enalia
GATATGGGGTTTCACATATCTGTGTAGTGATAATGTGTTTTTCATGGTACCGAGACAACTAATACTTGCATGATCTCGTCATCAACTACCGCGAATTGAAAATCTCAATCGGTAGGGGTACTATTTTTTAACATCAATACTCGCGTCTGCCCTAAATAAGACTTTACTTGGTGGGATACAGTACAGCGGGTTATAGACATGCCTTATCGTCTACCCTTCCTTCCACTGCCTCCCGGAAACCCTGGAAGGTTAGAAAGGGGTATCTTTACGAGCGTGTAAAGGTGCGGGGATCATAGCTACCTGTATTATGTGTCGGAAAACACAAGATAAAGGCAATGCAGATGAGTTCATGACGTTTTGCTTCCTCTCTCGCTATATTTCAAATATTACTGAAGTGCCACAACTTGCCACCGACTTGTGGCGCTGGCACTAGCAGCAAAGCTCACTACAGATTCGACACTGATGTATCCGAAGCCCACATACAAGCACTGAAACAAAGTATGACGAGGTTTAGAAGATGATGTCTACTTTTGAGGAAATCTTCACCTTCCTTCAAGCTAGATCAGAACCAAAAGCAACAGAAAGTCTGTCGAACTAAAGAGAGTGCCAACTCAGGCAATACTACTCGTAAAATTAGAGATGGTGACCTTCTTCTCCAACTTTCACTCTTGCTGAAGGTGTGGCGTAGATACGAGTCTCCTTACATTTCCACTATGCCTACTTTCATGCTAGTCTCGGAAAATCAATACCTAGATTTCCCCCATATACAAGGTAATATTCAAAGGTCTTGCGTCCCCCCGCGCAACTTTGGGGAGATAGATAGACGCGTCCTAGCATCGGATCCCTTACCTCATACCATACCATGCAGCTGGAACTTTTGATAATCTACTAGCACGAGTACCTGCGTCAATATAAACAGCTGTAATTTCTGACGATCAGTTACTACGGTGGCTTCTAAGTGCTTATTTTCATTACGATCACCTTTAGATCATTGCGTTTCACAACGATTGCTTCCTTGAAGATATAGCTGCGGGGAGGAATCGATTCTGCTCGCCTCTACTAGTTAATTCTGTGTTCGCAGTTGGCTGCGTAAGCCTTATATGCAACAAGACGGATTTTGTTTACTAAGTCCTCTAGAGTATTGACCATAAGCCCCAAAATCCCGCCAAATTCTGGTTTCCCAACAATCCTGGATATTGGTTCTTTGCAAAGGCAAAGAAATCTTGGGAATGGCAGACTAGTAGGAGGAGGCTCCCTGACCTTCGGGCAACGCTTGTTTTAAATGTTATGTATGTGATAGGGATTTGGCGAGTCTACTGAGTACGATTTCATACTACCGTACGGGAGCAAGTTATCCGGTTGCAGGTTGTATCAGATACCGTCGCACGACATCTAATCACGCTGGATATCAGCTGATATACCCTTCCTTATATACATAAATATGGCCTGCTGGCCATCCTCAATCAACCAGTTCAGCTCCTCATCTCCCTCCCTGAGACAAGATTCGCCTCTCACCACAATGTATATAATTAATAGCATGGATAAGATTGGTTTATCATATTTGCTCTGGGCTATAGAGATGACACATCATCTACAATTATTCAAAGCAACTCCTAATTTTAGAAGTGAGGGTATGCGCAATTCGACGATGTTCATTGTCTGGGGACTCTTCTACTAGTAATCGTAAGAGCTTTGAGATATTTTGTCGTTCAAGATATCTGGTGATTAAGTATAGAGACTCGGGATCGAAAATTCTGCTATACACTCATGTGCTTTGATTCACCCATGATAGATCACGGCGTAGTAGTATCCATAGAAGAACATATAGTTAGGCTATTAGCTCTTTGTGATATCTTTAAGTTTACATTTCTTCATTGAATTATGCTTCTATCTAGATGGCTCTACAAAACTCTATTGTGAAACAAACAAGGAGCGTTATGTCGTACCTATGTGTGGTGGGCAACTATGTTGTCATTGTCTATAGTGAGCGCTTGTCACAGCCTACACTCCGTCCCAGATTTTTAAAGTGGCCTTCGTGCCGTTCCATTTCCCTTTCCCCTTAACAGTTTCCGACGTTCATGGACATTATGCATGCTATCTTTACCCGGCCCGGCCCAGTGATACTTCGTATCTTACAAATCACTACCGCCGCCCCACTTTCCGCATCGAACCTAAAGATTTGGGTTATCTGCTCCATTAGCAAAACAAGGAGTTTGAGAATCCCACGTATGATTTTTAGGTCGGAGGATTGGTAGTTGGTGATGGAGCATCAGACATAGCTAGTATAAATTGAGTAGGAGTGGGGGTGATAAGCTCGGAGTGTAACATATGTACTTCAGACTACACTATGCATGCTCCAGAATATGCATATATTTACCACCTCCCCCCATCCCTCTCCCTTTCAACTCTCTCCAACTCTCTCTCAACTTCCCCCTCCGTTCTAACACCTCCTCGCCTCCTCTCCTTTGTAGCCGCTACCTTCCTCAACCCCTTCGCAAAAATATTCGCAATATCGCCATCCCCACTCTTGCGTCTCTTATTCCGGTGACCGGTACTAGCTGGTCCACTTGGGATTGCAATCTTCTCCCCTCTATCGCCTTTTCGATCCTCTAGCCTATCCTCCGGTTTATCCACCGGTTTATCCGCCGGTTGCTCGTCTTCGAAATCATCACGCGACCGCTTTGAAGATAATGAGGGCCGGGAGGAGTGAGATGTAGCCCGAGCATGGAGCGATGAGAGTACTTTGTCACGATCCAAACGCTCGCGCTCTCTTGTGTTTTTCTCGCGCTCGGCGGCGTAATGGTCTTGCGTACTAGGCGTTGTAGGGGTCGTAGGCATACTCGTACCCAGACTACTTCTCCGTCTATGCTCTCTGCTACGCTCCTTGTCGCGCTGAGACGCTGGTCCTGTCGGAGGTTGAAAGTTGCGCGGGCCAATAGGGGGGGGCATTGTGGATGGCGGCTTTACAGTCTTGGATTTGCTGAAACCACGGATGGAGAAGTCAGAGTCAGCGGCTGGGCCGGTGGGTGCGTTGAGAGGGGGTGAGGGCGGATGGGCGGAGGTTGCAGAGGCAGGTTCTTTGGTTGAAGAGCGATCTGTGTCTCTATCTCGTTCGCGGTCCCGTTCGCGGTCGCGATCTGAGCGCTCTTTGCGGCTGTTTCGGCGGGATGAACGGTGTTTGTCGTCGTAATCGAAGTCGTCCTCGTAATCTGCATCACGGTCTCGTCGTGAGCGCTTCCGGTCTCTATTCTTTTCCCGGGAGCGATCCTTCTCTCGCTCATATTCGTAGTCACGATCATAATCGCAGCCTCGGTCTCGACGATCTCGTCTGTCTCGATCTCTATCCCTATCCTTTGATCGATCTCGATCCCGGTCTCGGTACTTCTCTTTCTCGCCCTTGCTCTTGTGACGGCTGCTTTGCTCGGATGGTGCTTCTGCCCCATTGGCATAATCATCGTCTTCATACTTGTCCTCAGTTATGGGGGACCGTGAGCGAGATCGGTGGCGGTGACGATGTTCTCTGCTTCGATCGCGGTATGAACGCGATGAACGATGCCTGTCTTTGTCCCGGCGGCTGCTGCGGTACTTTGAGTCTTGCGAGGGGCTTCGAACCCATGATTCTTGCTCATCTCTATCTTCCCTGTCGTCTCGATATCTATCGTCGTGGTCGTCTTCTCGTATATCATTTCGATCATCGTGGCCACCATTCCGAGAGGACCGATGACGGTGGCGGTCTTTCCGTCGCGCGTAGTCATCTTCCCCTGGTGTTGGAGACCTGTCACGATATCTTCTCTGCTCCTCTCGCTCTACAGTCCCGGATCGTTCCGTGCCCCCTTGATGATCTCCACCTTCTTTTCTCGCCCGAGGCCTCGAGCGCGAGCGGGAACGCGAGGGCGACTTATCCTTGGTTCGCAAGCTGTCATCTCGCTCGGGAGACCTATTATAATTAGTTAGTGAAAAGGCACATGGCGAATCTTGCACATACGATCGACTCTTCCTTGGGGGACTAGTGGGGGTAACATTCTGAATGGGTGTTGTTGATGTCGCCGATGCCTGAGGATTCAATCTCGCATTGTTTGCGCGGCTCGAAAACCCCGTATTCGGTCGACCCTCTCTCATCGCCCGCGGGCCCGTTGGTGCTCCCACCACTCCTAACCCGCGTGGCTCGCCCGTTAGCACAGTTGCGGCGCCATACGCGGGGTTAAAGCCGCTGCGAGATCCGAAATTGCTTTGATTGTAACCCATGCCCGGACCGTATGGTCCATTCATGTTCGACGCTTGGTAGGAGAAGTTGCTCATCATTCCCTGGGGATAGCCCTGATCGGGCGGCATGGCACCATTTATCATGGATTGGTCGTATGGTGGTGTAATCTCTTCGGCAGAGTCAACTGTTTGAATTTGATTCAAGCCACCCTCTTGCTCATGACTAAGCGTTGAATCTCCTGCTGTTCTAGTCAATGCATCAGCTCCTTGGGCCTTCTCCTCAGGCGGCACTTGTTCTTCGGTTGCTAGCCCAAATTTAAGTTCTGCCTTGCCATCGACATCATCCTTACCTTCCTTTGCAGGCTCAGCAGATGCGTCGGCATGCTTGCTTTCAACCTTGGACTCAGGTGTACCTTCAGCATTCCCATTGGGTGTTTCATTGTCACGCTGTTTGGAGACTTGAATGTCAGTTTGTGGTTTACGGATCGGAGAGATCGACAATCGTTGTGAAAATCGACGTACGTTTTGCGACGGACCGGCACGGCTTCCAGGTCGACTCTGCGTGTTCTGCTGAAATGCTGCGCCTGCACCAACACTTCCAATGCTGCCTTGCCTATTGTTTTTTTGCTGAGGGAAAGGTCCTCCAGGGGCAGGGAAACGATTCTGGTTTTGGAAATTATTCTTGGGGAATTGGTTCATCATCTGGGGATATTGTGCTCCAGACTGATTATATCCACCCATCTGGTTGTATCCGTTGAAATTGCCAAAGCCCCCGCCATTCATCTGCCCTTGCCACCCATTTCCATAGCTACCTCCGTAGTTCATCATGTTCATGACAGCCATGTCATTCATCCCAGGCATGCCCATGTTTCCACCAAAACCGCCGTACATGCCGTTGGCCATGTTCATATTATTCATGCCGTTCATATCAAACATGCCTAAAAAAATTCGTTAGACTCTACAATACGAACAGGTATCAGCCGAGACATACCCATCGGGTTCATGTTGTTCCAGCCGGCGTTGCCCATGGGCATCCCATTCCAACCCATTCCGTTGAAATTGCCCTGGTTCTGATTGAATCCATAGCTGAACATATTTTGTTCAGACATGCCGTTCATGTTCATCATGCCATTGTCACCATACATGCCCTTCGCCGGTCCCTCCATATTGTTCTGAGCTGCATTTGGGTCATCGATAGTCGATGTCGGGTCGCTGCTCTTATCTGCATTCTGTAACTGAACACTGCCACGTCGCTGGGACTCATCGTCCTGAGAGATGGAAGTCTAGGTAGAGTTAGCAGGCAGCTAAGGGTTCTTGCTCGAAGTGAACACACCTTCAGCTGGGGTGAGACAGTAGCACCTGATTGCTGGTCCGTTTGGCCAACGTGATTGCCGGCGGCTGTGACCTGGGTGCCCGCAACCTCTTCTAGCGATGAGCCACCTTCAATGCTATCGACAAGCTTCTCCGAAACATCGACAGCGTGCTGCATGTCGGGAGTGGCCGAAACAGCTTCCGCCGGCGGCTTCGCGGTCTTCAGCGCGCATTTCGCATCCTTCTTCTTCCGCTTGTCTAGCCATACGCGCATAGTGTTCCGAAGTGACTTGTTCACGGTGCACATGTCGGCCTCGACAGGATCGTGCTCGCAGGAGGGGCATGTCGTGGGGAACAATAGCTTGGAGTGACCTAGACAACATCCATCAGAACTGCGGACAAGGCGGCTAGGCTGGGAGGGGGGGTGATATACAGGATGAGCAGATGGATCGATTACAGCACATGAGCTTCCATGGGTCAAACGCAAGCTGATTGCAGCTCGCACAGAAAAAGTTGCCATTGCCAGCCTTGGGGAAGACATCAGTCGGCAGGGTACTGCAGTCGAATTAGTATCGGCTAGTACATGGTTCATAAAGGGAAGCCTACAGCGCATATTCCTTGAGCTCGTCGGAGAGTAGCGCTGACTTGGCGTCTATAGCGGCGTCGGCCATAGCGGGTTGCTCTGATAGCGAGCTTGAAGAGGCTGAAGCAAGGAAATGCGTCCAGCTCGAAGTGGCGGCGATGTTCACGCCATACAGTTGCAAAGAAAAGAAAAGGAGGAATAGAAGGAAAGGAGGACAGGGAAGCTGCCCGACAAGCGTGGGGCAAGCGGGCGTTGAAGTTGTGTGAAGTGTTTGGTGTTTGCCTGCCGAAGTGAATGTGAGGAGTCGCGCGGCTTCCCGGAAAACTTCCGCGCCAAGCCCCACGGAAATCTCGTCACGTGTTCGTGCTTGACTCTTGGCACCACTACAGTCCTGTGCTTCCAAGACCCCGACTGCGGCATGAGGGCGCCAGTCGCTTAGTGTTGCAGGCCTTAGTTTTTTCCGCTTCTCTTCTAGACTTCCGATCATCGCAGAGGCACAGGCGCCCCAAAATTGCCTACCCGGGTATATTGTAGTCCACAACGCGAGCGTCCAAGATTGCGCTAGTGACTTTTTGGCATAGTGGCATTTTGTCATAGTCATCAAGAACCCCTGCGCCCTGTCTCAACAGGTTGCCTCTCTCCTACAATGTCCTTAATCTTCCGATCTAAATTGCGCATCAAGCATGATTCTGAGCGAAATCTCATATTTGGATTGTATCGTTTTTCTGGCATTCCTTGTGCCTCAATTGCTGCTGAAAGTCGGCATCTGGCCTTTGGTCACATGGCTTGTTGGGGCGCTTCCTTCTCTCCGTATGGCCCTCTTTCCCGCCATTTTCATAGAATTCATATTTACAGTTGCCCAAGTTGTCATTATACCGTATCAGTTGTTCCGTGAGAGATACTTTACTCCTTATGAATATCGGAGTCCATTTGTGCAACGCGCGACCGTCTTCCAAGACATCGTAATCAGGTGCGTTCGATATGCATTTGCATTCATGCCCGCCTTCCTTGGGCGCATATTCTTTTCCAAGCAAGTGGCCTTGCCATTCCTCCGTTTCCGCATGCTCCGTCACGGCATCGTTACGGCGCCCCTCAGGTGGAACGAAGTTAATCGCGTAAGTCTGAAGTTGCACCGCCCCGACGAAAGCCCTTGTTTACCCCCACAGCCCGGATTTCGGGGAATATGGATCATCCATAATCAACAAGAGCAACCCGATGTTATTGTCTATTACTGTCACGGTAAGCATTCTTCTTGGGCATGCAATCGATGTGGGAGGGGCTAAATACCAATCAAGGCGGCGGGTTTTCAATGGGCTCTTGCTACTTCTACATGGAATTCCTGCTTGCATGGGTTAGCCTGTTGAAAGATGCCGGCTTTAGAAACCCTGCACTCTTTGCCCTGGAATACACCCTTGTGCCGGACGCGGTGTATCCCACGCAACTGCAAGAGACCCTCGCGGGCTACGAGTACGTCCTGTCCATTGCCCAAGACTCCCCTCGAATTGTTGTAGGTGGAGATTCAGCAGGCGCCACACTCATTCTGAGTTTTCTGTTGTATATCACTGAACATCCGGAATTGCGGCATCAACGGCCGGGCCTTGCCATTATGATCTCGCCGTGGGTCACCATAGTCTCGAGAAATAACCAGAATACCCCAAGCGACTACCTGAATGCGACCAGCCTTGGACTCTATGGTCGTCAATATATTGGGCCAAAGGTGCCCGTAGACGACCCTCTAGTGTCTCCTGGCAATTGTAAAGATATCAAAAAGTGGGCGGATGCCAGCCCAGAACATGGTTGGTCCTTTCTATTCGGCTCCGAAGAGGTGCTTGGGCCGGAAACGAGAGAGTTGATATCGCTTCTGAATTCTGCTGGTGCGGAGGTCAGCGCATACGAGGAGAAAGGCGGTATCCACGCGTGGCCAGTTGCGTCATTATATCTAGGGGAAACGAAGGAGGATAGATTGCATGGCATTCGAGCAATTGCTTTTTCGACCCACGACCGAATTTCGTAGCTTCCAGCCTTCGATCAACAACTCAGCCCGTCAATTGCACCAGTACAACTCATTTCACATTCCATGCGACCCAACGACCAGCCTAATTCAATCTACATTTCAGGTGAACTAACTGAGAACATGGATGCATCTTGCCGCCACCATATCATCCGTAATGACCGCCTTCGACTCAGTCATGAATCCAACCGTCTATATCACTTCTCTCCCTCTCAAAAATGCCTTCGGGAGTTCTACCTCAAGGCTTCGAGCTGCTGCTTGAAGCCTCTCCGGCCTGACCCTCTCATCCCTCGCCCAAGCACTCCTCGAAATCGAATTGTTGTGTGTCAGAAGCACACAAGCCGTCAATACATTTGACCGTGGAGGTAAATCAAGATCATCGAATCTATGCTGCGCATCCTCCTGGGGAGCTTCTTCCTGAGGACTCTTCCCTCCTTTGTTAGCTTGGCTGGGTATTGGATGTCTAGTAGAGTGGTGTTCCTGTGTGCTTTGACTCTATCAGCCACAATTCTTGAGTTGGTGACAATGGAAGAGACCGATGTTCACTTGTCTCAAGTTGCGAAGCCCGTACTTACCGAGGTATCTTTAACGCGGCTGTCTGATTAAGAGGAGATATTCGATCCATCTGATAGGTTGAGCGGAGTTGTCGAGGTATACGGAGAATTCCAAGTGAACCGCTAAAGAGACTATGATAGAAGTAATTGCAGAGAGGAACGGACCCCTTCTTTATGTCGTTGTTTCATCACTACCGAGGGTAAACTCTCGGTCGGGTTTAAATCGCCTCCTTTCCTTCAACAAAGTGACAAGATCTTAGTTGGAATGTATTTTCACTAGGACTCATCCACCACACAAATTTGATCTCGGTCTCGGCGCGATGGGGCACGTCCTTTACGTGCGGTCTCCCCTCTAGTAATCTGAGCAAGTTTTGGTTTTTTTTAATCTTAATGCAACTATGGCATAGTCCTGACAGTATCTATTCTGGGCTACTAGCTACTGCCTAATAGGATTAGATATGCCAAAAGCTGATGCTCTAACCGAATCTGACGCTTTCATCCTTTTACGCGCAGTTCAGACATGGGTTTTCGAAGCCCGTAGCTTGTCTGTCTTGCATCCTTCCGATTCCAATGTGGCTCTAGCTCCCAAGGAGACAGGAGGCGACGAACGGCTTCCTATTGCTCACCGGCCAAGTCCAATTCTTTATTCACAATTTATTTCTTTACTCGGTGTTGAACAGATTTTACATACCTTGACCTATCGAGTCTATGTGCCATCTTCGACGTAGCCATTTCCATTGTTTAGTAAGCTAGCCTCTTCAACATCTCTTCGATCTTGCCATAGTGTAATCTATCACTTTAAGGTTATACCTTGCTCAGGAACTACCGAGCAAGGCGCTCACTTAGGAAGGCATACCGTCTAAAGTTGCTTATGTTTTTCTGTCTCACGTCAACCTACGCCTTTCACTCTATAGATCTCATCGTAAAGGCATGTGGTTGCTACATAGATGAAAGCAAGGATTCATGACCAGATTCATCGCCTTACAATGCGAGCCAAACAGCACTAAGCCTATAGCAGATGCTTATTGTCCGTTTGCGTCCGTCCCCAACCAATAGCACCAAACGGACTACGGTTTGTGTTGACTTGATTTTCAGCACTGTCAATCCGTGTCACCATTTCAATGTGTGTCTTATTTTTCGGCATCTAAACCTACGTGTTGTTTCAAGATGGCGAATTCCTTATAGGAATATTTAGGCCCTCACCGTAGTTTCGACGGAGTCTAAATGTTCCGTAAGAACTCACTTTCTATGGATTGTATTGCTTCGGCTATACCATGTTTCGGCAGCTTGTTCCTGCAATAAGCTTCTTGCCGGATAGATGGATGGATCCGTAATAAATTGGTTTTTGGGGCCTATGTGGATGGGCTTCTGAGATATCGGAGAATTGTTGGCTTCTCCGATCTTTCGCCCTGGGTTACAGTTTCATCTTAAAGAATTCCTCCAGATATCCTCCGGCCTATTTTTTACCACTCTAATGCTAGGGCTCAATATAGTTCTTACGGGTTCCTCTTCCTAGAACCCTAGGCTTCGGTTCCAGTAGCCGTTCGTGGAAGAAGTCTTAGACTATATTCAACTGCTGCATTGTTGATCTGAGGCCACCTATCATGCCCTTTACTAATTATTCAAGGAGTAGGTTCAGGGATGCATTAGTCGGGTAGTAATGGACATGTATGGTTGTGTTGATTTCATTGTTTCCATTAAGAGATATCTCATAGCAAGGCTGCTGTGTGATAGAAGCCGGATGGAAGGGGGTCTGCCAATATTCACTGAGGTTTCTGAAGTGCATAGGAGAACTAGGAATCACTGTGATGTAATTGCTTGGATTGGAATTGCTGATCTATGGAGGGTCTTTGTCGTAATAACCTACCCCCGACCTTGCGACTTGATCCATTCTCGAATACCGCGCTTCGATCTCTGGAGTGCCTTCGCGGGTAATGAAAAACCGAGGCTTTGGGCTGCGGCTTGGAGGCGTTCGATTCGGGGGACTTCTTCTGCTTGCTCTTGTTGTGCGTGTTCAGAGTTGTAGGAGTTATGGGCCGAGAGTGTGGCTTCGGATAGATTTGGCGGTGAATGGGGATGGTTGGGTGCGTGAGTGTTGTGAGTGGGCTGTGTTGAAGAGGAGCTAGGTTGAGCTTGTTCGGGAGAGTAGGGTGGAGAGTGCAAGGGCTTGGGACTATTGGTATGTTAGAGGTTTTCAACTTGATTAGAGATGAATGTGAAGAGAAAATGTCGAAGAATTAATCTAACGTCATTTAGAGAAGAATGCCCAAGCTAGCAAAAGTGAGACCAAGATAGGTGAACGTACGGAGATAATCGAGATTGCTCAGGTTGCGAATTGCGGTTTGCGGCTGACATCTTTTATTCCTTAACGAATACGGAGAGGCGCGGAGGAAGGAGGGCACCAATTGAAAGTATGTTGTAAAGATTGAACAGAAGCAAAATGTTTAAACGAGGAGATATCTACACATTCTTATACCCCAAGTCTTCACCGGATGTTGGGAACTTCCCTCCGTATTCTCCTGCACTCATAGTAATGCTTATCGCACCTTACATTCACCGAAAATCGCTCAATACTAATGATGGTACATCAAAGGCGAAATTACCAAACGTCGCCATGATAGCCGAGTATGCAGAATGTAGTTCACAAGACTAGCCAATGACACGCTTTATATACGCACTGCCACAACTGTGGCGCATTGAAGTTGATTGGTCCAACATATGCGTTCTCGGAGTTGGCGAGCCCAATCGATTCGCTTTCGTTGATGTAGAGGGTGGAGATGGCCATTACTGCTCGCGTGGCATGCATATAAAGTATCACCAACGCAATCATTCCTTGCCAGAGTGGCATTACCATTGTTTGCAGCCTCCAATTGCTCTGTACGTTGTAGTTCCTAGTGCGCCACTTCCTCCAGTCCCCCCTGTAAGGATCGCACTTCACCGAATTTTCTGTAGAAAAGGCTTGCTCAATATTTTTCATGTGAAAGCCTTTTTTGTTTTAACTCCAAGTAATATCTTAGTCGTTTCCGTGTATTCGCGCCGTAGGAGAAAGTTCTTGGTACTAGTTCTTTAAGAGCGGTGAGGATTGGGCACGCGATATTTTAATTCTGAAATGGCAATGTGACGATATAATTATTGTTACTTGCCAACTTCTACGCCCAATTACAGTTAGAATGGATGCAATTTGATTTATGGGACTAATTCGCCTTGGTTTGCTTGACATGATCTCGTCTCTAATCTTTATTAGCATCACATGTGGAAAGAAATAGCAACTCTACTAATGGAATAGGAACTAATTGGTTTCTCCTTGAATCATGCCACTAGAACTAAAGACAATCACTGTTCCCTTTGAATCCTTTAAGTAGCAGTTACTAAGGAACTACGAGCTACTATGCTTATGAGCCCTTCTATAAGCTCAGGTCACGTGCCTGATCAGCCATACAACCCTTGACTAAGCAGTCTCATGTACTATGTATTCCCCCGCCGTACCTTGACCGAGAGGTTAAGCACACCATCAATACATCCATCTATACCACCCTATATGGTCTCCACCCCCTCCTGCTTACACCTTCTTGTCCGATTTCTGACCCTACTCCATTCGTCTTTTCCCTTCTCGAATTAAGAGGATATAGCTGTATAGCGAATGAGCTACTAATGAGTCTATCTACTCCCATGGATATTTTCTAGTTTATGATAGAAATACTATGTGTGACATAGGCTTGCGGATTCATAAGAGATAACCCCTAGGAATGCACTGGGACTCGGAGTTACAATTTCAAACATTGAATTATACTTGACTAAGATAACTTAATATTGGGACCTACATATATGGCGTTGGAAACAACATAATATTCCCTATTAATCTGGCGTTGGAGGCCGTGTTTCGCGATATCATGGCACTATACATCTTTCTCTTTCCGCAACGCTTTCGCAGATAGCTCAAACCCAAGGCTTCGAGCAGCCTCTTGGAGACTGAGGCTCCTTGCTTCTTCCTCAAATTCCTCTTTTCTCTTCCACTCTTGGGAGGCAGTGTGGTTGTGCGCCGTAAGTGCAGGCTCGGTCAGCGGAGTCGCTGTTGGCAGGAGTGTTAGAGCGTGATTTACACCCTCGATGATAGGATTTGTCATGGGGATTTTTGCTAGCCTGCCGAGCTGTATCAGATATCGTCATACGATATCACGGTCGATATCACGCTGGATATCAGCTGATATACCCTTTTCTAGTACATAAATATGGCCCGCTGGCCATCTTCAATCAAGCAGTACAGTTCCTCATCTCCCCCCCTGAGACAAGATTCGCCTCTCGCCGAAGAACTAATGAGAGGGATCAACACTGGCCCGTCGTCGAATGTATCCGGATCGGTAATGGGTCTTGAGGAAAGATTCGGGGACCTTGTGAATTGAGAAACGAATCAGCGGTAAGTTAACAAGCTCATACGAAAGAGGAATCAACGTAAATCCTCAGTAAGAGTAGAAAAATAGAAAGAAACATTTCTATGAAGGTAGACTTGTGAGTTTGCAGCTGAATATTCCGTGCATTCCATAAGGCGTTCTAGAGCGAACTGAACTTACACTTGCATCTGCGACTCGACCATCTGTGGGACAGCATTTTTGCTTTCCATTCTTAGGGTATTGCTAGGTCAATATCGAGATTGACAGTGCGTTTATCACATGCCAAGATATGTGGAGCAACGAGGATAATAATATTAAGCACGAGAAACAGACAATACGGAGCGCTTTCGTACCATCCTCACCAGACTCGAGAAGCTCCTAGCCATCATTATTTGCCTTTTTTCCTCCTGGCCATGCTTGAGGATGGCGGCGGTTACCTGCATGTTCGGGCCAACCAATTTGTGTGGTCGCTGATTCATGCATTTCGAGGATAAAGGTTGCAGGTGTGACCCAAGCGTCCACCAAGGCTTGATGTAGCGACATTGTGAGGCCCTTCCCGAAGCGGCCTAGCCCGGGGCTGGGCTACGTTACATAAAGATACGCAGCGCCAGCTCCTAAATAACCTTACCCTGTGGGCTCCCTATCAGAGCTGCCAAGATGGTTGCTGGCGTCGCTCATCTAATGCGAAACCATTGCCCCGCCGGCTTACCATCTTGGTATCAACCGCTGCCTCTTCCTCCGAAGGTAGGGCTCGGATTGTGGTCGGAGTCCCCTGTCCTTGCCCTATTATTGGCGCAAGTGATCTTAACTTTGCTGCGTCTAGCTCCTACTCCCAATACCACCGCAGCTATTACGAGCAGTAGCTACCGAACGCCAGTTATACGCACTACATACTGCCATCCTATTCAATACACTGCACATCTAGCTCGTTGAGCTGTGCATAAGTAGTGCTAGATTCAGATGCTTGTTTTGCTGCCTTGCCCGCTCTTTAATGCGTGTGGAAATCTATCGAATCATACATGCCAAACGGTACTCCGTCCACATGCTGGAAAGGTGTGTTATTTCTAACAAAAGTAATGCCTTGAGACAGCTTTGCTGCTTGTGCATAATGCATACTACTAAGGCGCCTAATATCATCAGAACAAGAAACCGATGCTCGGTGACTAGTGAGTACAGCAATCTCGCAGGGTAGGATTCGCCCATCCTTTAACTACTATTGTGAAGAAAGATATCCGTTATATAGACTTGCTTCCCACAATATACAATTCAAGCCCCTCGTTGTACACCATTTTATCTACCTAGGTATTATCACTTGGCCGTAGATGCCATTATTTCCACCTATAAACCCTCCCTCCATTATCCCGAATCTATAGCTCAAATCAAAGATCATGCACTGCTCTGAAAATTCTTAACCCGTGTCTCTTCTTGCCTTGTTTAAGCGTTTGTTGAATACGAATGACATTCGCTGAAAGAGTAGACCCGGTCAAGCGGACGACTGTCGAAGTTGGAGACAAAAAAGAATTAAGAGCAGCGGGAGACCTCTATTAAGAGTTTAAGTACTTCAAAAGCGGAATATAGTCTCCACAGTAGATACTTTACCTAGTCCTAATTACTCCTTAAGGATTCGTCTCACAGAGTATTATCTTGTACCCCCTTTTTAATTCTTCAAGCTTCCTTCCTACATAACGCCTCACAGTGTATGATTCCTATGAAGGGGATTTGGTGGTGCGAAGACCTCACCAGTCATGAATAATGATGAGTTTTCTTGGGGAGTATTGGTGGGATAGAACAAATGTGGCTCACCAATAATCCTTGCCACAGTTAAGCTTGCCGTTATTCCAAGCGGGACATATATTCGGGTCGATGTCTGTTGGTTCGACGAGTCCGTTGGCGGCTGGGGAGCAACCCTTACAAGGTTTGCAGGCGAGAGTGTGAGATCGGCGATGGTCCACGAGACACTAAATCCCCATTCGAATTAGGATTAGCATGAGTTGGATGCATCGCATTAGCAGGGCGTCGCCGTTCGTTCCGATCAATTTTCCCCCGCATCCGATTCGGTCCAAATATAGCCACAGGCTCGGTTGGAAAACCAATGACATAGGCTAAGACCTGTGCACAAAGCTAAAACATGATATGCGGCGACACACTCCAAGTAACTAACTACCACGTGAGGTCCGTTTTGAAGATTTTTACGGAAGTATCGGATTGGTTATGACGTTCTCGCTCACGGTTGCCAACGCTATCGACTCAGAATTGCTCGTGATAATCTTGCCCCCATCGCCTGAGGTCGCATTGCATCTCGTAATATGTGTGACCGCGTATACGAGCGATACAAATATATATTAACCTCACTCCGTAAGTCAATATTTTATTATCTTGGTCAATTCTATATTCTCGCAGCAGAAAGTCACGATTGTTTTTACCTGCGCATCATGAAGGTCACAGCTCTCTCTTTGACTTTAATCAACCTTTGCGCATCGCTTTCATCGGCAACCACACCTTGTCCAGGAGAAGCCTTCTACCTCAAAGTGGTTGGTGGAAATGATCTCACGTCCGGGGCTGTTCTTCGCGACAACAATACATACGATCTAGGCGTCACACCACCTCCGTACTACAACAATGCACCGTATGGTGACCATCCATCTCCAATCTACATATCCACTTCGAACTCCAGTGAGGTGCTAATAGCACCAACGAATCCACATCCTGGACCGATCGCTGGACGACTTGCGTTGGTTTCCAATGGCACCGGAGACTGGACGTTGAGTAAAGCGTTTCCACAGCCAGGAGGAGAATGGAATGTAGGCCCAAATCGTGACAATGCTACCGTGAAGGTAGTTGGTTGGGAATTCAAGGATGCGATTTGGAACTGTGGAACAACAGTATTGAGATGGAGCGACCCAACATGTTCCGGCAGATGGGTAGCTGTGAAGACAACAATGGTGCCTTATGAGGGCAACCCGTATGTGAGATGGGCCCTACATTGGTTTGAAGGTACGCCTTCTTTAGTCTAATTTTTGGAGACAAACTAATTTTCCCTACAGTAATGCCTAGTAATATCGATTCTCTTGGGGAGTACATGCCAGTGGACCTTGAGGTATCTTCGACACCCTAGAGGAATTTCTTTCCCTTGTATTTCGATACTTTTGTAGAAATAATAATAATATCCGGATTTGCTTGAAAATGAATCTTGTGTAGAAACCAGTATATACTTCTAACCATCAATAGCACCAATAGCCTCTAGAACGCAAGTTCCTACAGCTTGAGCGGCTATTAACGAATCACCTCGAGTATGGAAATGCCATAATAATTTCTATGGTGCTTATGCGCGGCCGAAACATGAGGTTTTTTTTAATTGAACTATTATTACTACCGTCAATTCCCCGACATCCTTTACGGGACTCTAGGCTAAATGTTCTCACATGAATGCCTCAGCTATCCATATATTCATAACGAAAATTCATTCCAAGCTCATTGCCAACACCAACGACAAACGGCCAATCACGTGATCTTCAGTTCGCCATGTCATTTGTTGTCAATCCATTTTCGAATCTTGTCATAATTACGACACCTATGATTTGCATTAAAGTCAGCCTTAGCTCCAAGTGGCCCGCCTAGCCGAATGAGCACGGCATCACATCTCCCTAACATTGCAACGCTATGCGTAGAGACTCAATTCATGATCAACATGCATGTAATTCTTGAATAAGTTCATTAAAAACTGTCAAGCGTGCCCGGGTCCTTGCCAACTTTCCACCAAGTGTACATCTGAATTGTGGTGAGAGGCGAATCTTGTCTCAGGGAGGGAGATGAGGAACTGAGCTGGTTGATTGAGGACGGCCAGCAGGCCATATTTATGGACATAGAAAAGGGGTACATCAGCTGATATCCAGCATGATATCGACCGTGATATCGTACGAAGATATCTGATACAGCTCGGAAGACTTGCTAAAATCCCCCATGACATGAATCATGTTCTGAACATCGAAAGTCTGGGTTAGTTGCATCTTGCCTCGTGGAAGCGAAAGTTTAGCTACGACATAACAGGCAGGGGAATTGGTGGAATACCTCTGTCATCCCAACATAGCCCATTCCAACTTCTTCCGGCACTTTTTTCAGGCGGTTTGCTTCAGACCTGTTAAGACTAGCGAGCTTGTCCACACGAACCCCGATTCCGCGCTCGGGGGAATACGTCATTACTACACATTGAAGTATCGGTCTTATTGTCTCAGTAATGTTTTACAATATGTAGATTTCTCACAAGCAGCTTCTCTCTCTAGCGTCAATGACCCTTAATAAATAATATATGAATTAAAATTATCCATCCATGTCGATGTACTCAACTGCTCTTGGAGTAAGCGCCGCATTGATAGTGTTAATTGGGATAGAGTTCAAGGAAGGCAATGAATATAATGGCTAACTCATAGTACTGCTTAGCTCCTTGGTACAGTGCATTTCGATTGGCTCTTGAGCAAGTATAACAATGATCTAGAAGATTATTATGATAATCAAAAGCAGTGGTGCGCCAGGTACTAATATTAGAACAAACATTTTCCATGAAAGCTAACCTTGTATTGACAGGGCTCTTGGGGTATTGTTTACAACCGTCGTCTGCATACGCGACATGAGCGGTTGATATGATACTTCCTTCAAGTTCATGGTGAAGCGTGGTAGACCCCGTTCGCGTCGAGGGTTAGAGAAGTGGAGAGTGCACTGCAGCGCCGAGACAGGTTAGCTCATACCTTTGCGACTAGGAAAAAGAGCAATACTGCAGAATTGACTAGGTAATCAAGTAGTTCGCAAAAGCATCGAGAAGCTGAACAAAACAAGGGTACCAAAACCCCACCGCCAATTATCTGATCCGTATCGTAACTAGGCATTTAAGCCTTTCTAGGGAGTTATTCGCATATGATTGATCTTGCATGAGCAAATATCAAGACGGAAAAAGCTTGCCTAGAACGTCGTCTCCGGAGCGCGTCTTTACATATATGCCTTTTCTGTGATGGGGATTTGGCGAGTCTGCCGAGTTGTATCGGATACCGTCGTACGATATCACGCCGGATATCAGCTAATATACCCCCTTTTCTATGTACATAAATATGGCCTGTTGGCCATCCTCGATCAACCAGTTCAGTTCCTCATACCCCTCCCCGAGACAAGATTGCCTCTCACCACATTTTCAGCTGTTCTGACTGTTTCTGGTTCGGGGGTTGCTCTCGACACGTATTTTGAAAAATTATTTACTCGAACTGTAGTTAAGTGAAGTTCTTTGACCTCTACCCCAAGGTAGACGAGTTGCAAATACGAGATGATAGCGACATGCCTATTTCACCCTACGGTCTCACATATTTAGCCTAAGATATATTTTGAATGTCTAAACTCAGCATAAGGAGATTGCTGTAGATGGTCAGTGTGAAAGCAACTCTTCCAATCTCACACGACTACAGCCATTGTGATAGCGGAGATCCTAGAGGCCAACGTTGTGACTAGACATTCCAATTAACGCCTTTAGCAATCCAACTTTCCTATTCACTTTAAAGCGCAACATCTATGGAAAGCCGCTTTTCCACTCACACCAGGAAAAATATCATCCCATGAATCATATATATTTCACATCCATCATACTTGCACCTCTTTCTAGCCAAATAGTGTCCATTCTCACTATTCTAGCTGCATTAACAGCTATAGCTGTGGTCGCTCCTATTGACTCTTTTGATAATAAATATGCAATCAAAAACGCTAGTCCTAGCATCGATCTCACCAATTACATCCTGAAGCGAGAAGCGTTCATAGATGGTATCACGGCCTATAACGACAAAACCAACACTGTTACGATCCATCTACTCTTCCCGCAAAGCGTAATGATTCCGATCTTGATGTAGTCAATTATATCTTCACACTTGTCAAGTCCGCCGACGGTGCCAGCACTTATAAAAACGCGATCAATGGGGTAAGCAACAATTCTGATAACTTGGGATGAGGATTTAAATGTCTAAGAGTGGCTGGAGGGGCTGAATATATATGGCGTAGTTTGTTAAGACGTCCAATGGGAGTCATTGGTCGTATGCTGTTGTTGAATTTTACTTTGTGGAAACGGGGGAATAGTGTGTTCAAGCTGATGTATGAAAGTCCTTAGCTAGTGCTTTAGACTCTTACAAGATTCCTCAAGCAATTCATTCAAACTTAATCAAATCAGCCCCCGTTGACTGTTGTTACTCTAATGCCGAATGCTTAATCCACCGCACTCGTCCTAGAAGTTGATTACATTTTATCAGCTACAAGAGAATCTTAAACAAGAGCCAAGTAGCAAGACAACAATAACAATCAGTAAAACCGGGACCTAACTGATAATTCCTTAAAGTTCTACAGTTTCTAAATAGTAGACCTTAAGAGGAAGTCTATTAATAAAATATTAAAGTTTTAATATACTAATAATAAAAGCTTACTACTATAACTATACGCTAGAATATAGATATTAGAAAACCGGACAGCATCTTACTATTCTAGATAAATCTCGTATAATAATATCTTTCTACTAGTAAATAGTACCGATTATTAGTACTATTAGAGGGAAACCCTTGTAGACTAAGTTTAATTATACCTATTATACTAAAATAATCTTAATAACGTATTTTACAAGCGAGTTACCCACCTAAATAAGTCGCCTATTTTGTTAGCTATCTCTATATTTAGAAGCGTATATTATAATAATACCTGCAGGTATTACTATAATAATTTAATAGGGGATAGATATACTATTTATCTACTACTATATAAGTTCTAGTATTATATCTAGGCTCGCTGTAGCGGCTGCAGCACTTCTAGTATAGTATACCTACTCTTCTACGCTTCCTACCTACGCGTACTTTATCTTCTAGCTACTTATCTACCTTCTTCTAAATAGTTATCTTAGCAGCTTTAGCCTTAGTAAGGCTATTTTACTTCTATAAAACCTTTTTTAATTACTTTTTATACTGTAATAGAACCTTATTTACTTTTTAAAACTGATTAACCTAATACTAAAATAGTACGTATAAATAAGCTATTTATATAGTACTTTTAGTAAGCGAATTAAGATAATTATTAATTATAGTAGGTAAGCTATTCTAATATCTAGTAATACGGTCTTAAATTAGTATTATTTAAGACTCTAGTTCAACAGCGTTAGTTAGTATTTTTAACTCCTAGAGGTAACTAGCTACTAGTAATAGTAATAGAGTATAAAGCTTAATATTAAGCTTTAATAGTATTATATTAGAATTATATAGTATTAGACTAGTATCTTGAAAGCTTACGTATATATTAGCTTTAGTAATAGAGCGCTAATATACTATATGAAAGGTTAGTAGAAAGTCGAGCTTTATAATATAGTAGATACTAGCTTATATAAGCTTATTAATCTTACGCCTATATACTTTCTTTAATAGTAAGAAGTAGCCTATATCTAAAAGCTGTAGTAGATATAATAAATATACTAGTATATATAATAGAATAATATCCTTCTCTTTATAGAGCAGCTAAAACTTAATAGACCTATAGTTCTTATAGCTATTAATAACTAGTAGACGATAAGTACCTATTATATACTACCTTATATACTAATTAAAATACTCTAGCTATTTAATTATAAGCTTATTATTTATCTATCTACTATTACTTAGCATAATTACTCCTCTAAGTAGTATATTATCGCCCTAATATTATATAGAGAGGTACTACTTACTAGTAAAGATAATAAATAGTAGGATAGTATTACTATAAATGCTAATAGCCTAAATAACTATTATCTACTTATAATCGCCTAGCTATAGTAATTTTAGTTAACTAGCTAATAGTTTAGTACTAATAACTATTTTACTAGTAGATATAATATTTATTTAAAAGCCTATCTTATTAAAATTATAAATATTATTATTAGTAATACTATACTTTACTTTAGTATTATATACTAGATTAAACCAGCTACTAATAACTTTAAAATTCTTATAGAAAGCTTTTTAATAGTTGTATTTTTAATAGAAGTATATTTTAAGCTTAGAAATGTAATTAATAAAGTTTATTAGCTAGTTTTTACCGACCTAGTCTATAAAGCGAGCTCTAAGTAAATAGTTAGCTATATCTCGTATAATATCGATTATAGAAGGGTATCTATAAGATAATAGGTCTATTATATACTATATTATAGTTAATTCTTCTAGCTTCGTAAGTTTCTTTAAATTAGGCTTATAATTATATTATAAAGGTTTACTAGTATATTAGTTTCTAAGCGTTATTTAGAAGATGCTATAAATAGCTATAGTACTTTATATACTCTAAATTTAATCTTAATTAATAGCTAAAATAGCTAGTAATATCTAATCTTTTTAATAGATTAATTAAGGTTAAGGTAGTTACTATATTATATTATAAGTAGGTAGAGTATAACTTCTTAGTAAAAGTAGGTAACTTACTTAAATAGATAACTTGTTTATAAAATACGTTATATATAAAAAGTTAATTTATTTAATACTAATAAAAGATTCTATATATAATATATTTTTATCTAATTTAGAATTTTCTCTACTATCCTTTTAATACGTATAAGTATTATATTTAGTCTTACTATAGTTATTATAGTAGTATTAAGCTAGTTAAGCTTTTTATTAAATATTAGTACTATAAGTCTTCTTAAAGGGCTAAAAGCCTATAGATACTTTAGCAGCTATATATAAAGATCTCTTATTATATAATACTATAATACTATACTAAATATACTTTCTTTTATATGTTTTATACTTAGTTACTTTTTCTAATTATCTTTTAAGCTTAGAATTATAAGTTTAAAAAAGCGTATTCTAATATAATATTAACTTAACATCTTTTATAAGTTATAAGAATCTTTCTTATACCTCTTTTAATAATTATATAAAGGACTTTTATATAAGTATTAACGTATTATACTATCGAAGCGGCTAAACTATCGAAGCAGCTACTTTTTCTTAGTATTATAAACACTACGTACGAACTATAATAAATCTACAATATAACCTTCTATTAATTTAATAAGAAGGTAGAATTGAGCTTGCCTTATAGGCGTATAAATTAGGCTAGTTTAAAAGCGTGCGACGCGCTGCTATAGCTTTTAACGTATAATATTAACAACTCTCTACTCGACTTTACGGAATCGCGTTTTACCCTCGTATATAACTAAATTGCTAGAAGCTTATAGTAACTAAAGAACAAATAATCGTATAATATATTCTTAACCTTAATTTATAAGGATTTACACCCCGGCTATATAAGATAGTAGATATAGCAGATAAACTATTAGGCGTATATAGTAGAATACTTATAGGAAAGAATTAGTCTAAATAATTTATAGCGCGTATAGATAAGTTTAAAACAGCCTTTAATTAAGTAAAAGATTACTAAAGAATAAAATAAGAGAATCTAGAGGTTATTAACGCGTAGTTTAAGCTTATATAGGATACAATTGCGAAATATAATATATATAATAATAATATCTACAACTTTAATAAGATAGGTTTTTAGATAGGTGTTATTAGTACTATAAAGGTTATTACAGGTTTAGAATATTATATAAGGCCTACTTTTATATAGCTAGACGATTATAAGTAGGTTATAGTTATCTAGAGTATCTATACTACTGTATATATAACCCTACTATTTATTATTTATAAAGGACGCGTCTATATCTCTATATAGTATAAAGAAGCAGGTATACCGTATAATTGGAAAATTTCAGTCTCTAAAAACGGCTGGACAAATAACGCGCTTAGTCTTAAGTAGCTAAAGCACTTTAATAAGTATATAAAGATATGTTAGGTAGAATTATATAGGCTACTTATTTTAGATAGCTATAAAAGCCACCTTAACTAGGAATTTAAAGATTACTACCTCGTATAAAAGATTCTAACGCTTTATATACCTTCTTATTTATTATATATACTTCAGCCTCTTAATATAGTTTACTTCTTACTATTAAAACTAAAGTACTTATAATATATATAAGACTTAGCGCGCTAACGCGTCTATTATATTAATAAAGAAGGCTTCCTTCTAGCCTTTAAGGACGCGTTTTTTAACGTATTTATGTATAAGAACTATTAAAAGGCCTTTAAAATAATAGGAATTATTCCTTTAAACGCGCAGATTGTATTAAATTACTTTAATATATAACTACATACCCTACTAGAACTACTTCTATAAGAAGACTTCTAGTAGTCTAAAACTCTAAGTAATATATATAAATTTAGGTTATAATTAATACTTGTACGAAAGTTCTTTATACGATTACTAAAAGAGGTGTAAGAAGGATTCTTACAGCTTATAAAAGGTACTAAGTTAATG
>ML986806.1:2262-34223 GCA_010094045.1 Lojkania enalia
TTTAACTCTTATCTAGGCTGCCCTAAAGTTATATATATATTAACTATTAGTAGTTTTAAGAAGTAATCTACCTACTATAAATACTATTTTACCTGCTACTTACTCTATAAGCTATTTTTTAACTAGAGCTACTAACTAGCTTCTATCTACCTAGCCTAAGTAAGTATCTACTTAAGTCTATTATTAAGCTGATTATTATAATAATAGATAAAAGATACACCCTACTATATAAATATAATATTATTAATAAGCTGCTCTAGCTGGATAGTAAATTAGTTTTTAGCTCTAGCCGTCTAACACAGCTTCTACTAGAGTATCTCCTCTATCTTAGCTACTATATCCTATACTATCTTGCAGAACTGGCTAATATAGATCGGCTGGCTATTAAGATAGAATATCTTCTTATCCTTTAACTAGTAAGTATTATCTAAATTACTAGCTGTTAACGTAATAAACTTTCTATATACTAGTAAGCTAATTATCTTACTTATTAGACTAAACAATTTATTAGCTAGAAACTTCTACTATATAAGTAGAAAATACTTCTAGTTCTTATCTGTCTATTTATCGCGCTCTACTACTAGAAGTAGCTTTTCTATACCTAGTACGCGCATGTAGTATACTATACTAGCTAGTATATATAAGTAGTTTTTCGCTATATATAAGTAGTCTATTTTAGTATTAATCTCTAGTATAGTAAGAAAATAGATAAGCCTACTATTAAACAGCCGATCGCCTATTAATTAAAAAATAAATAATATAAGTATATCTAGTAGTACCCTAAGCTAAGCGTCTTTACTATCTCTATCTAATATAACCTATAGTACTATTGCTAGTTTCTTCTACTTATTTTACTAATAGAATAGCTCGCGCGCGTCTTCTATCTAATTTACTTCTTTCTTCTTATAGTACCTATAATAGGGGCTACTATTACTATTATTATTGCTATTAGTACTACTTCTAGCTCTACTAGACCTAGAACTTGCGCTATTATCTAATACTATACTATTATTATTACTATTATTACTATTACTATTATAGTTAAATTATATAGCCTAAACTTCTTTATTAGTAATAATATAGAGAAAGTAGTAGACGAACTTAATAATATAGCTGGTATATACCGCCTAACTCTTAGGGTTCTATAGTTAAGCGAGTAGATGCCTATCTACCTTATATTACTAAGCGTTTCTAAGCTATTATTTTATCTCTTATATAAGCGATAATAACCCTCTAATACTCTACTTAACTAATAGTTTAACTAGCTTTACCGCCTGCTAAAATTTTATCTTACCTTAGTTAGACAGCTAAATCTAATATATAAGATACATTTGATTCCGCTTTACTAGATACTCCAACTACCCTATCTACTTAAACTACTTAGTTTTATCAGTCTTTACTACCTCCGCATTTATAACCTATACCTTCTCTTCTTCCCTCTACTTTGTAAGCTTAAACCTAGCTAACTAATTATATATAACGTCAGCCTCTATATAGAAAATAGCTAGCTTATAATTATAGCTGCCTATATTAATAATAAAATATTACTGTAGCCTGCTAGCCCGAAAGAATATTTATACCTTAACCTTCTAATAGAGCCTACTTTTATCGCCTATCTACACCTACTTATACTTCTTCTTTAGATATACACGTAGCACGTTAATATTAGTAGTAATATAGTATTTAGATTACTTATACTAGAATCTATTTAGCAGCTTTTCTAATTCTAGTATTAGTTGTCCGAATAGTGCGGGCAGCTAGATATCTTTTACTAGTCTAATTAGCTACTAACGAGTATACTCGATGATTACCCTCCTCTACTCTATTATTATACTATAATAGTACTGTAGATGTATATTAATATTTAATATAGTAGTTGTATATTCCTTATATATTAGAATACAGTACTCGGGTAGATAGTAGAGATAGTTCTTAATATCCTCTAGTAATAGCGCTATTCTACTTACTTATATATAGGTCTTCCTACTATAGATATAGTATTATACCCTCGGTTCGAGCGTTTATATATTCTAGTAGAACTGTATCCTTCTAGCCTTATTATAGCCTTATACTAGTACGGGTGCGATAATACAGCGTTATAAGTAGAATAAATAGACTCTACTAAATAGTTTTTGTATATAAAGTATTAGGGTTAGAGTACTAGTTGTAAATAAATCAGGGGGATAATAGTTAGATAAATTACCCCCTTTTAACAACCTATTTTGGGTATAGTACTATAGTACTATACCTAATCTATTACGAATTGGGCCTAATTTATCGCTTTATATTAGATAGGCCCTTTACTATTATTATTATACTGCTACTACTTTCTTACCCTAGTCTAGCCTTAACTACCTATTTACCTTACCTCTAGTATCTTTTTACCCCTGTTAAGCTCTAAGAAGTAATACTATAGTATACTAAGTAGCTAAAACACCTTAATTAAACGTATACTAAAATACTTAATAATATTAATTAGTATACTATAGTTTCTAATCCCTATCTACATCGTCTACGCGCTCTATAGCTCTAATATATTCTCTTCCTCTTTATCTACTTTAGCTTCTTCAACTTCCCCTATCTTATTCTAATATCCTTTATTAAATAACTCTCTAACTACTTCTCTACTAATACTAACAGCTGTGTATTAGTAGTCTAGTATATATAGCTTAATATTTATCTACTTACTAGTCTCGCGCTTAAGTATACGTGTTAGTTAGTCTATCTTCTATAGCCTATATTAATCTGCTTATATATAGTTGCTAAAACTACTACTAAATACCTTAATATTTAGATACTCTTAAAATAGCTGTATATAAGCTAAGTATACTACTATTATCTATCCTAGCTGTAGTAGTAGAAAGTATAGTCCTATTTTTAGCTTATTCTACTAGAATTGCGATTTATAATAGTAGACTACTATTATAATCTACCTATCTACTATAAAGATATTATAGTTCTATAGTACTCTATTATAATACTATATTATTATAATCTCCGACCTTTATTTAAGCTGCCCTAAAGTTATATATATACTAATTATTAGTAGTTCTAAGAAGTAATTTACCTACTATAAGTACTACTTTACCTACTATTTACTTTATAAGCTATTTTTTAACTAGAGCTGCTAACTAGCTTCTATCTATCTAGTTTAAGTAAATATCTACTTAAGCCTATTATTAAGCCGATTATTATAATAATAGATAAAAGATATACCCCGCCGCATAAACGTAATATTATTAATAAGCTACTCCAGCTGGATAGTAAACTAGTCTTTAGTTCTAGCTATCTAATATAACTTCTACTAGAATATTTCCTCTATTTTAGCTACTATATCCTATACTATATTATAGAACTAGTTAATATAGATTAGCTGGCTGTTAAGATAGAATGTCTTCTTATTCTTTAACTAGTAAGTGTTACCTAAATTACTAGCTGTTAGTATAATAAACTTTCTATACGCTAGTAAGCTAATTATCTTACTTATTAGACTAAATAATCTGTTAGCTAAAAACTTCTACTATATAAGTAGAAAATACTCCTAATCTTCGTCTGTCTACTTATTACACTCTACTATTAGAAGTAGCTTTTCTATATCTAGTACGCGCACGTAGTATACTATACTAGCTAGTATATATAAGTAGTTCTTTACTATATATAAGCGGTCTATTTCAGCGTTAATCTCTAGTATAGTAAGAAAATAGATAAGCCTACTATTAAATAGCTAATCGCCTGTTAATTAAAAAATAAATAATATAAGTATATCTAGTAGTACTTTAAGTTAAACGTTTTTACTATCTCTATCTAATATAACCTATAGTACTATTACTAGTTCCTTCTATTTATTTTACTAATAGAATAGCTCGCGCGCGTCTTCTATCTAATCTATTTTTTTCTTCTTATAGTACTTATAATAGAGGCTGCTATTACTATTATTATTACTATTAATACTACTTCTAGTTCTACTAGACTTAGAACTCGCGCTATTATCTAATACTATACTATTATTATTACTGTTATTACTATTACTACTATAGCTAAACTATATAGCCTAAGTTTCTTTATTAATAATAATATAGAGAAAGTAGTAGATAAACTTAATAATATAGCTAGCGTATACTATCTAACTCTTAAAGTTCTATAGTTAAATAAGCGGACGCCTATCTATTTTATATTACTAAACGCTCTTAAACTACTATTTTATCTCTCGCGTAAGTAATAATAACCCTTTAATACTCTACTTAATTAATAGTTTAACTAGCTTCGCCACCTACTAAAGTTTTACTTTACCTTAATTAGGTAGCTAGATCTAATATATAAGATATATTCGATTCCACTTTATTAGATACTCTAGCCACTCTATCTACTTAAACTACCTAGTCTTATCAGTCTTTACTACCTCTATATCTATAACTTATATCTTCTCTTCTTCCTTCTACTTTATAAGTTTAAACCTGGCTAACTAATTATATATAATATTAGCCTTTATATAGAAAATAGCTAGCTTATAGTTATAGCTGCTTATATTAATAATAAAATATTACTACAGCCCGCCAGCCTAAAAGAATATCTATACCTTAACCTTCTAATAGAGCCTACTTTTAATATTTATCTATACCTACTTATATTTCTTCTTTAGATATATATATAGTATATTAATATTAGTAGTAATATAGTATCTAGATTACTTATACTAGAACCTATTTAGTAGCTTTTCTAATTCTAGTATTAGTTGCCCAAACAGTACAGGTAACTAGACATCCTTTACTAGTCTAATCAGCTACTAATAAGTATACTTAATAATTACCCTCCTCTACTCTATTATTATACTATAATAGTACTATAGATATATATTAATATTTAATATAGTAGTTATATATTTCTTATATATTAGAATATAGTGTTTAGGTAGATAGTAGAAATAGTTTTTAATATCCTCTAGTAATAGTACTATTCTACTTACTTATATATAGGTCTTCCTACTATAGATATAATATTACGCCCTCGGTTCGAGCGTCTATATATTTTAGTAGAACTATATCCTTCTAGCTTTATTATAGCCCTATACTAGTACGGGTGCGATAATATAGTATTATAAGTAGAATAAATAAACTCTACTAAATAGTTTTTATATATAAAATATTAGGGTTAGAGTACTAGTTATAAATAAATTAGGGGGGTAATAGTTAGATAAATCGCCCCCTTTTAACAATCTATTTTAGGTATAATACTATAGTACTATACCTAATCTGTTACAAATCAGGCCTAATTTATTACCTTATATTAGATAGGAAATCTACTCTTATACCTAATACTAATATAGCTACTATAAGTCTACCTTCTTTAAACTATTCCTCTAACTATTTAGCTTACTCTATATCTCTAGTATAATAGTATCTACTATCTAGTACTTTAGCTATTATTTTATATTACGCTTTACTGCGGTAGTATATTACCTCTTTCTTTTTTTATTCCCTAAGCTACTGTACCTACTACTAATATATTACTAATACTATCTCCTATACCTACTCCTACTTATACTATAATACTAAATATCGTATATTTAGCTATACTATACTCGCTTAGATATATATTATATACTAAACTAGTATACTTTTTTCTAGCTTAGCCTTTTATACTAGTAGTAGTATTACTATAAGTAGTACTATTAGGTATAGTAGTAGCTGTAGATTCTTTAGCTTTACTAGCTTCAGCCGCTAGTCGCTTAATATAAAGATAAAATAATACTTATCTACTATAATCTACTATAGTAGCTTTTTACTATTAAGTATCTCTATATAGCTAATAAAATTCCTATTACTTATTACATCGCCTGCTATATCTATACTAACTACTACTACTACTACTAGATTACTCTTACTATACTTCTATTCTATATAGTCGATCCTACTCTTTTAAATCCGCTTAACTAAGTTCTTAATAAGCGTCTAGTATAGTACTACTACTATTATTACCCTGTATTAATCTAAGTAAGCCGGTATAGTAAATAGTAAGCTCTTCTCCCTACCAGTTAAAAGTACTATAATAAGTAGTATCTGCCCGTCTAATACTGTATATATTACTTGCTCTTACTTAGCTAAGTAGAAGTTAACCTCTTCTTACCTAAGCACCTACTACATTACCTTTTAAAGCCCTTTCTCCCTTCTACTTTAAACTTACATCTTTTTTCCTTATACTATAGGCCCTTTACTATTATTATTATACTACTACTATTTCTTTACCCTAGTCTAGCCTTAACTACCTATCTACCTTATCTCTAGTATCTCTTTACCCCCGTCGAGCCCTAAAAAGTAATACTATAATATACTAAGTAGCTGGAACGCTTTAATTAAGCGTATATTAAGATACTTAATAATATTAATTAGTATACTATAGTTTCTAATCTCTATCTACGTCGTCTATACGCTCTATAGCTCTAGTATACTCTCTTTCTTCTTATCTACTTTAGCTTCTTCGACTTCTCCTATCTCGTCCTAATATCCTTTGCTAAACAACTCTCCAACTACTTCTCTACTAATACTAACGGCTATATATTAGTAGTCTAGTATATATAGTTTAATACTTATCTACTTATTAGTTTTACGCTTAAGCACGCGCGTTAGTTAGTCTATTTTCTATAGCTTATATTAATCCGCCTATATATAGTTACTAAAGCTGCCGCTAAGCACCTTAATATTTAAATACTCCTAAAACAGCTGTATATAAGTTAAGTATACTACTATTACCTACTTTAGCCGCGGTAGTAGAAAGCGCGGTACTACCTTTAACTTATTCTACTAGGATTACGATTTATAATAGTAGACTACTATTATAATCTACTTATCTACTATAAAGATATTATAGTTCTATAGTACTCTATTATAATACTATATTATTATAATTTTTAACTCTTGCCTAGACTACTCTAAAGTTATATATATACTAATTATTAGTAGTTTTAAGAAGTAATTTACCTACTATAAGTACTATTTTACCTACTATTTACTCTATAAGTTATTTCTTAACTAGAGTTGCTAATTAGCTTCTATCTATCTAGCCTGAGTAAGTATCTACTTAAACCTATTATTAAGCTGATTATTATAATAATAGATAAAAGATATACCCTACCACGTAAACGTAATATTATTAATAAGCTATTCTAGCTGGATAGTAAACTAGTTCTTAGCTTTAGCCGTCTAATATAGCTTCTACTAGAATATCTTCTCTACTTTAGCTATTATATCCTACACTATCTTGCGGAACTAGCTAATATAGATTAGCTAGCTGTTAAGATAGAACGTCTTCTTATTTTTTAACTAGTAAGCGTTACCTAAATTACTAGCTATTAGTATAATAAACTTTTTATATACTAGTAAGCTAATTATCTTACTTATTAGACTAAACGATCTATTAGCTAGAAACTTCTACTGTATAAGTAGAAAATACTTCTAGTCCTTATCCGTCTACTCGTCGTGCTCTACTACTAGAAGTAGCTTCTCTATACCTAGCACGCGCACGTAGTATACTACGCTAGCTGGTATATATAAGTAGTTCTTTACTATATATAAGCGGTCTATTTTAGTATTAATCTCTAGTACAGCGAGAAAATAGATAAGTCTACTACTAAATAGCCGATCGCCTATTAATTAAAAAATAAATAATATAAGTATATCTAGTAGTACTTTAAGCTAAGCGTCTTTACTATTCCTATCTAATATAACCTATAGTACTATTACTAGTTTCTTCTATTTATCTTACTAACAGAATAGCTCGCGCACGTCTTCTATCTAATTTATCTTTTTCTTCCTATAGTATCTATAATAGAGGCTACTATTACTATTATTATCGCTATTAGTACTACTTCTAACTCTACTAGACTTAGAACTTGCGCTATTATCTAACGCTATACTATTATTATTACTATTATCGCTGTTACTATTATAGCTAAACTATATAGCCTAAGTTTTTTCGTCAGCGATAATATAGAGAAAGTAGTAGACGAACTTAATAATATAGCTAGCGTATACTACCTAACTCTTAAGGTTCTATAGTTAAGTAAGTAGACGCCTATCTACTTTATATTACTAAGCGCTTTTAAACTACTATCTTATCTCTTATATGAGTAATAATAACCCTCTAATATTCTACTCAACTAATAGCTTAACTAGTTTTACTACCTACTAAAGTTTCGCCTCGCTTTAGTTAGGTAACTAGATCTAATATATAAGATATACTCGATTCTACTTTGCTAGATACTCTAACTACCCTATCTACTTAAACTACCTAGTTTTATTGGTCTTTACTACCTCCGCATCTATAACCTATACCTTTTCTTCTTCTCTCTACTTTATAAGCTTAAACCTGGCTAACTAATTATATACGATATTAGCCTTTATATAGAAAATAGCTAGCTTATAATTATAGCTGCCTATATTAACAATAAAATATTACTGCAGCCCGCTAGCCTAAAAGAATATTTATACCTTAACCTTTTAATAAAGTCTACTTTTATTATCTATTTATACCTATTTATACTTTTTCTTTAGATATATATATAGCGTATTAATATTAGTAGTAATATAGTATCTAGATTACTTATACTAGAACCTATTTAGCAGCTTTTCTAATTCTAATATTAGTTGTTAAAATGGTGCGGGTAGCTAGATATCCTTTACTAGTTTAATTAGCTACTAATAAGTATATTTAATAATTACTCTCCTCTACTCTATTATTATACTATAATAGTACTATAGATATATATTAATATTTAATATAGTAGTTATATATTCCTTATATATTAGAATATAATACTTAGGTAGATAGTAGAGATAGTTCTTAATATCCTCTAGTAATAGTACTATTCTACTTACTTATATATAAGTCTTCCTATTATAGATATAGTATTACGCCCTCGGTTTAAGCATCTATATATTCTAGTAGAACTATATCCTTCTAACCTTATTATAGCTCTATACTAGTACGGGTGCGATAATATAGTATTATAAGTAGAATAAATAGACTCTACTAAATAGTTTTTATATATAAAGTATTAGGGTTAGAGTACTAGTTATAAATAAATTAGGGGGGTAATAGTTAGATAAATTACCCCCTTTTAACAACCTATTTTAGGTATAGTATTATAGTACTATACCTAATCTATTATAAATCGGGTCTAATTTATTATCTTATATTAGATAGAGTTCTATAGTTAAGCGAGCGGACATCTATTTACCTTATATTACTAAGTACTTTTAAACTACTATCTTATCTTTCGCGCGAGTAATAATAACCCTCTAATACTCTACTTAACTAATAGTTTAACTAGCTTTACCGCCTACTAAAATTTTATCTTATTTTAGTTAGGCAGCTAGATCTAATATATAAGATATACTCGATTCCGCTTTACTAGATATTCTAGCTACCCTATCTACTTAAACCACCCAGTTTTATCAGTTTTCGCTACCTCTGTATCTATAATTTATACCTTTTCTTCTTCCCTCTACTTTATAAGTTTAAACCTAGCTAACTAATTATATATAATATTAGCCTCTATATAGAGAATAGCTAGCTTATAATTATAGCTGCCTATATTAATAATAAAATATTACTATAGCCTACTAGCCCGAAAGAATATCTATACTTTAACCTTCTAATAGAGCCTACTTTTATCACCTATTTATACCTACTTATACTTCTTCTTTAGATATATATATAGTATATTAATATTAACAGTAATATAGCACCTAGATTACTTATACTAGAACCTATTTAGCAGCTTTTCTAATTCTAGTATTAGTTGCCCGAATAGTACAGGTAGCTAAATATTCTTTACCGGTCTAATTAGCTACTAATAAGTATACTTAATAATTACCCTCCTCTATTCTATTATTATACTATAATAGTACTATAAATATATATTAATATTTAATATAGTAGTTGTATATTTCTTATATATTAGAATATAGTACTTAGGTAGATAGTAGAAATAGTTTTTAATATCCTCTAGTAATAGCGCTATTTTACTTACTTATATATAGGTCTTTCTACTATAGATATAGTATTATACTCTCGGTTCGAGCGTTTATATATCCTAGTAGAACTACATCCTTCTAACCTTATTATAGCTCTATACTAGTACGGGTGCGATAATATAGTATTATAAGTAGAATAAATAGACTCTACTAAATAGTTTTTATATATAAAGTATTAGGGTTAGAGTACTAGTTGTAAATAAATTAGGAGGGTAACAGTTAGATAAATCGCCCCCTTTTAACAACCTATTTTAGGTATAGTGCTATAGTACTATACCTAATCTATTATAAATCGGGCCTAATTTATCGCCTTATATTAGATAGAGTTAGAGTACTAGTTGTAAATAAATTAGGGGGGTAATAGTTAGATAAATTACCCTTTTTTAACAACCTATTTTAAGTATAGCACTATAGTACTATACTTAATCTATTATAAATTAGGCCCGATTTATCGCCTTATATTAGATAGGATTGCAATTTATAATAGTAGACTACTGTTATAATCTGCCTATCTACTATAAAGATATTATAGTCCTATAGTACCCTATTATAATACCGTATTATTATAATCTTTAACTCTTACTTAAGCTGCCCTAAAGTTATATATATACTAACTATTAGTAGTTTTAAGAAGCGATCTACCTACTATAAGTACTACTTTACCTACTACTTACTTTATAAGCTGTCTCTTAACTAGAGCTACTAACTAGCTTCTATCTGCCTAGCCTAAGTAAGCATCTACTTAAGTTTATTATTAAGCTAATTATTATAATAATAGATAAAAGATATATTCTACTATATAAATATAATATTATTAATAAACTGCTCTAGCTGGATAGTAAACTAGTTCTTAGTTCTAGCTGTCTAATACAGCTCCTACTAGAGTATCTCTTCTACCTTAACTACTATATCCTATACTATCTTGCGGAACTAGCTAATATAGATTAGCTAGCTATTAAGATAGAATATCTTCTTATTCTTTAACTAGTAAGTATTACTTAAATTACTAGCTATCAGTATAATAAACTTTCTATATACTAGTAAGCTAATTATCTCGCTTATTAGACTAAACAATCTATTAGCTAGAAACTTCTACTATATAAGTAGAAAATACTCCTAGTCTTCGTCCGTCTACTCGTTACGCTCTACTACTAGAAGTAGCTTCTCTATACTTAGTATACGTACGTAGTATATTATATTAGCTAGTATATATAAGTAGTTCTTTACTATATATAAGCAGTCTATTTTAGCATCAATCCCTAGTATAATAAGAAAATAGATAAGCCTACTACTAAACAGCTAATCGCCTATTAATTAAAAAATAAATAATATAAGTATATCTAGTAGTACTTTAAGTTAAATATCTTTACTATCCCTATCTAATATAACCTATAATACTATTACTAGTTCCTTCTATTTATTTTACTAATAGAATAGCTCGCGCGTATCTTCTATCTAATTTATTTCTTTCTTCCTATAGTACTTATAACAGGAGCTGCTATTACTATTATTATTACTATTAGTACTACTTTTAACTCTACTAGACCTAGAACTCGCGCTATTATCTAATACTATACTATTATTATTACTATTATCGCTGTTACTACTATAGCTAAATTATATAGCCTAAGCTTTTTTATTAGTAATAATATAGAGAAAGTAGTAGATAAACTTAATAATATAGCTAGTATATACTACTTAACTCTTAGGGTTCTATAGTTAAGTAAGCAGACACCTATCTACCTTATATTACTAAACGCTTTTAAACTACTATCTTATCTCTTATATAAGCGATAATAACCCTCTAATATTCTATTTAACTAATAGTTTAACTAGCTTCGCCGCCTACTAAAGTTTTATTTTACCTTAGTTAGGTAGTTAGATCTAATATATAAGATATACTTAATTCTACTTTACTAGATATTTTAGCTACCCCGTCCGCTTAAACTATCTAGTCTTATTAGTCTTTACTACCTCTATATTTATAATCTATATTTTTTCTTCTTCCCTCTACTTTATAAACTTAAACTTAGCTAACTAATTATATATAACATCGGCCTCTATATAGAAAATAGCTAGTTTATAGTTATAGCTACTTATATTAATAATAAAATATTACTATAGCCCGCCAGCCTAAAAGAATATCTATATCTTAACCTTCTAATAGAGTCTACTTTTATTATCTATTTATACCTACTTATATTTCTTCTTTAAATATATATATAGTACGTTAATATTAGTAGTAATATAATATTTAGATTGCTTATACTAGAATCTATTTAGTAGCTTTTCTAATTCTGGTATTAGTTGCCTGAATAGTACGAGTAGCTAGATGTTTTTTACTAGTCTAATTAGCTACTAATAAGTATACTTAACAATTACCCTTCTCTACTCTATTATTATACTATAATAGTACTGTAGATATATATTAATATTTAATATAGTAGTTGCGTATTCCTTATATATTAGAATATAGTACTCGGGTAGATAGTAGAGATAGTTCTTAATATCCTCTAATAATAGTACTATTCTACTTATTTATATATAGGTCTTTCTACTATAGATATAGTATTATGCCCTCGGTTCGAGCGTTTATATATCTTAGTAGAACTATATCCTTCTAGCCTTATTATAGCCTTATACTAGTATAGGTACGATAATATAGTGTTATAAGTAGAATAAATAGACTCTATTAAATAGTTTTTATATACAAAGTATTAGGGTTAGAGTACTAGTTGTAAATAAATTAGGAGGGTAACAGTTAGATAAATCGCCCCCTTTTAACAACCTATTTTAGGTATAGCGCTATAGTACTATACCTAATCTATTTTAAATCGGGCTTAATTTATTACCTTATATTAGATAGGCCTGATTTATTACCTTATATTAAATAGGGTTAGAGTACTAGTTGTAAATAAATTAGGGGGGTAATAGTTAAACGAATCGCCCTTTTTTAACAACCTATTTTAGGTATAATACTATAGTACTATACCTAATCTATCACGAATCGGGCTTAATTTATCGCCTTATATTAGATAAGGTTAAAGTACTAGTTATAAATAAATTAGAGGGGTAATAATTAGATAAATTACCCCCTTTTAACAACCTATTTTAGGTATAGTACTATAGTACTATACCTAATCTATTACGAATCGGGTCTAATTCGTCGCCTTATATTAGGTAGGGTTAGAGTACTAGTTGTAAATAAATTGGGGGGGTAACAGTTAGACAAATTACCCTCTTTTAACAACCTATTTTAGGTATAGTACTATAGTACTATACCTAATCTATTACGAATCGGGTTTAATTTATCGCCTTATATTAGATAGAGTTAGAGTACTAGTTGTAAATAAATTGGGGGGGTAATAGTTAGATAAATTACCCCCTTTTAACAACCTATTTTAGGTATAGTGCTATAGTACTATACCTAATCTATTACAAATTAGGCCTAATTTATCGCCTTATATTAGATAGATACTATTCTACTTACTTATATATAGGTCTTCCTATTATAGATATAGTATTACGCCCTCGGTTCGAGCGTCTATATATTTTAGTAGAACTATATCCTTCTAGCTTTATTATAGCTCTATACTAGTATAGGTGCGATAATATAGTATTATAAGTAGAATAAATAGACTCTACTAAATAGTTTTTGTATACAAAGTATTAGGGTTAAAGTACTAGTTGTAAATAAATCGGGGGGGTAACAGTTAGATAAATTACCCCCTTTTAACAACCTATTTTAGGTATAGTACTATAGTACTATACCTAATCTATTACGAATTGGGTCTAATTCGTCGCCTTATATTAGATAGGAGTACTATAATAAGTAGTATCTACCTATCTAGTACTATATATATTGCTTACTCTTATTTAGTTAAGTAGAAGCTAACTTCTTCTTACCTAAATACCTACTGTATTACCTTTTAAAGCTTTTTCTCTCTTCTACTTTAAATCTATACCTTCTTTCCTTATACTATAAACCCATTACTATTATTATTACGCCGCCGCCGCTTTCTTACTCTAGTCTAGTCTTAACTACCTGTCTATCTTACCTCTAGTATCTCTTTACCCCTATTAAGCTCTAAGAAGTAATATTATAATATACTAAGCGGCTAGAACGCTTTAATTAAGTATATACTAAGATACTTAATAATATTAATTAGTATACTATAGTTTTTAATCCCTATTTACGTCGTCTATACTATTACTAACCTATATACTACTAGTATATATAATAACCGCTGTTACAGTCGTATACGCGCTGGGGCCTTATTTATATTAGGTTAGTTAGAGGTGGTAGTTTTAGTAAAGAGAGAGTATTAGGTTCGCCGGTTCTTCGAATGTAATAAGTATATTTAAAAGTCTAATAGAGTAATAAGATAAATCTACGAGAATAACTATAAAGGATTTAATCTTATAAGAAAATCCTCCTTCTTATATAGTTAAGTCTAAGACTGCTAAGTCTAACTTATTAGGTCTATTAGGTCTGTTAGGTCTATTCTACTATACCTAATACTTCTACTATAGTTACATATATAGGTTATACCATACTTTATCATCTAACTAATTATCTCCCCAGTTCCTATAGTCCTACTGCTTACTATCTAATAACTAGTCTCTAATATACTTCTACTTATTATTACCCTATCGGTTCTTATCTAAGTTAACCTCTATAGTAGCTAATATTAGATCGAGCTCTAACTATAAAAGCGGTACCTCTTAGCGTTCTGTATTTATAATATATACGCTCTATAGCTCTAATATACTTTCTTTCTCCTTATCTACTTCAGCTTCTTTAACTTCCTTTATCTTATCCTAATATCCTTTACTAAACGACTCTTTAACTACTTCTCTACTAATATTAATAGCTATATATTAGTAGTCTAGTATATATAGTTTAATATTTATCTATTTATTAGTCTTGCGTTTAAGTATATATATTAGTTAGTCTATCTTTTACAACTTATATTAATCCGCCTATATATAGTTGCTAAAACTACTACTAAGTATCTTAATATTTAGATACTTTTAAAATAGCTATATATAAGTTAAGTATACTACTATTACCTATTCTAGCTATAGTAGTAGAAAGTATAGTACTATCTTTAGCTTATTCTACTAGGATTGTAATTTATAATAGTAGACTATTATTATAATCTACCTATCTACTATAAAGATATTATAGTTCTATAATACTCTATTATAATACTATATTATTATAATCTCCAACTTTTACCTAAACTACCCTAAAGTTATATATATACTAACTATCAGCAGTTCTAAAAAGCTATCTACTTATTATAAGTACTACTTTACCTACTACTTATTCTATAAGCCGTCTCTTAACTAGAGCTGCTAACTAGCTTCTATCTACCTAGCCTAAGTAAGTATCTACTTAAGCCTATTATTAAGCTGATTATTATAATAATAGATAAAAGATATACCCCGTTACGTAAATATAATATTATTAATAAGCTACTCTAGCTAGATAGTAAACTAGTCTTTAGTTCTAGCTGTTTAATACAGCTTCTACTAGAATATCTTCTCTACCTTAGCTACTATATCCTATACTATCTTATAGAACTAGTTAATATAAATTAGCCGGCTATTAAGATAGAATATCTTCTTATTCTTTAACTAGTAAGTGTTACCTGAATTACTAGCTATTAGTATAATAAACTTCCTATACGCTAGTAAGCTAATTATCTTACTTATTAGATTAAATAATCTATTAGTTAGAAACTTCTACTATATAAGTAGAAAATACTTCTAGTTCTTATCTATCTGCTTATCGTACTCTACTACTAGAAGTAGCTTTTCTATATCTAGTACGCGTATATAGTATACTATACTAGCTAGTATATATAAGTAGTTTTTTACTATATGTAAGCGGTCTATTTTAGTATTAATCTCTAGTATAGTAAGAAAATAGATAAGCCTACTACTAAATAGCCGATTATCTATTAATTAAAAAATAAATAATATAAGTATATCTAGTAGTACTTTAAGTTAAGTATTCTTACTATTCTTATCTAATATAACTTATAGTATTATCGCTAGTTCCTTCTATTTATCTTACTAATAGAATAGCTCGTACACGTCTTCTATCTAATCTATTTCTTTCTTTCTATAGTATCTATAATAAGGGCTACTATTACTATTATTATTACTATTAGTATTACTTCTAACTCTACTAGACCTAGAACTTACGCTATTATCTAATACTATACTATTATTATTACTATTATTACTGTTACTACTATAACTAAACTATATAATCTAAACTTCTTTATTAGTAATAATATAGAGAAAGTAGTAGATAAACTTAATAATATAGCTAGTATATACTACCTAATTCTTAGAGTTTTATAGTTAAGTAAGCGGACGCCTATTTACCTTATATTACTAAGTACTTTTAAACTACCGTCTCGTCTCTTACACGAGTAATAATAACCCTCTAATACTCTACTTAACTAATAGCTTAACCAGCTTCGCCGTCTACTAAAGTTTTATCTTATTTTAGTTAGGTAGCTGGATTTAATATATAAGATACACTCGATTCCGCTTTACTAGATACTCTAGCTACCTTATCTACTTAAACTACCTAGTTTTATTAGTCTTCGCTACCTCCGCATTTATAACCTATACTTTATCTTCTTCTCTCTACTTTATAAGTTTAAACCTAGCTAACTAATTATATATAATATTAGCCTCTATATAGAAAATAGCTAGCTTATAGTTATAGCTGCCTATATTAATAATAAAATATTACTATAACCCGCTAGTCTAAAAGAATATCTATATCTTAACCTTTTAATAGAGCCTACTTTTATTACCTATCTATATCTATTTATACTTCTTCTTTAGATATATATATAGTACGTTAATATTAGTAGTAATATAGTATTTAGATTACTTATACTAGAACCTATTTAGCAGCTTTTCTAATTCTAATATTAGTTGCCCAAATAGTACAGGCAGCTAAACGTTTTTTACTAGTCTAATTAGCTACTAATAAGTATACTTAACAATTACCCTCCTCTACTCTATTATTATACTATAATAGTACTATAGATATATATTAATATTTAATATAGCAGTTATATATTTCTTATATATTAGAATATAGTACTTAGGTAGATAGTAGAGATAGTTTTTAATATCCTCTAGTAATAGTACTATTCTACTTACTTATATATAAGTCTTCCTACTATAGATATAGTATTATACTCTTAGTTTAAGCGTCTGTATATCCTAGTAGAACTATATCCTTCTAGCCTTATTATAGTCTTATACTAGTACGGGTGCGATAATACAGTGTTATAAGTAGAATAAATAGACTCTACTAAATAGTTTTTATATATAAAGTATTAGGGTTAGAATACTAGTTGTAAATAAATTAGGGGGGTAATAGTTAGATAAATCGCCCCCTTTTAACAACCTATTTCGGGTATAGTACTATAGTACTATATCTAATCTATTACAAATTAGGCCCGATTTATCGCCTTATATTAGATAGGGTTAGAGTACTAGTTGTAAATAAATCAGGGGGGTAACAGTTAGATAAATCGCCCCCTTTTAACAACCTATTTCGGGTATAGTATTATAGTACTATACCTAATCTATTATAAATTAGGCTTAATTCGTCGCTTTATATTAGATAGGGTTAGAGTACTAGTTGTAAATAAATCGGGGGGGTAACAGTTAGATAAATTACCCCCTTTTAATAACCTATTTTAGGTATAATACTATAGTACTATACCTAATCTGTTATAAATCGGGCCTAATTCGTCGCCTTATATTAGATAGGGTTAGAGTACTAGTTGTAAATAAATTGGGGGGGTAACGGTTAGATAAATCGCCTCTTTTTAACAACCTATTTTAGGTATAATACTATAGTACTATACCTAATCTATTACAAATTAGGCTTAATTCGTCGCCTTATATTAAATAGGGTTAGAGTACTAGTTGTAAATAAATTAGGGGGGTAATAGTTAGATAAATCGCCCCCTTTTAACAACCTATTTTAAGTATAGTACTATAATACTATACCTAATCTATTACGAATCGGGCCTAATTCGTCGCCTTATATTAGATAGGGTTAGAGTACTAGTTATAAATAAATTGGGGGGGTAATAGTTAGACGAATCGCCTTCTTTTAATAACCTATTTCGGGTATAGTGTTATAGTACTATATCTAATCTATTACGAATCGGGTCTAATTCGTCGCCTTATATTAGATAGGTATAGTAGTAGCTATAGATTCTTTAGCTTTGCTAACTTCAGCTGCTAGTTACTTAATATAAAGATAAGATAATATTTATCTACTATAATCTACTACAGCAGCTTTTTACTATTAAGTATTTCTATATAGCTAATAAAATTTCTATTACTTATTATATTACCCGCTATATTTATACTAACTACTACTACTATTACTAGATTACTCTTACTATACTTCTATTCTATATAGTTAATTCTACTCTCTTAAATCTACTTAACTAAATTCTTAATAAACGCCTAATATAGTACTACTACTACTATTACTCTATATCGATCTAAGTAAGCTAGTATAGTAAATAGTAAGCTCTTCTCCCTACTAGTTAAAAGTACTATAATAAGTAGTATCTACCTATCTAGTACTATATATATTACTTACTCTTGCTCGGCTAAATAGAAGTTAACTTCTTCTTACTTAAGTACCTGCTGTATTACCTTTTAAAGTCCTTTCTCCCTTCTACTTTAAGCCTATATCTTCTTTTCTTATACTATAAGCTTTTTACTATTATTATTATACTACTACTACTTTCTTACTCTAGTCTAGCCTTAACTACCTATCTACTTTACCTCTAGTATCTCTTTACCCCTGTTAAACCCTAAGAAGTAATACTATAGTATATTAAACAGCTAGAATACTTTAATTAAACGTATATTAAGATACTTAATAATATTAATTAGTATACTATAGTTCCTAATCCCTATCTATATCGTTTATACGCTCTATAACTCTAATATACTCTTTTCCTTTTTATCTACTTTAGCTTCTTTAACTTCCCCTATCTTATTCTAATATCCTTTACTAAACAACTCTCTAACTACTTTTCTACTAATACTAACAGCCGCGTATTAGTAGTTTAATATATATAGCTTAACATCTATCTATTTACTAGTTTTATACTTAAATACGCGCGTTAGTTAGTCTATCTTTTATAGCCTATATTAATCCGCCTATATATAGTTATTAAAGCTACTATTAAGCACCTTAATATTTAGATACTCTTAAAACAGCTATATATAAGCTAAGTATACTACTATTATCTATTCTAGTTATAGTAGTAGAAAGCGCGGTACTATTTTTAACTTATTCTACTAGTATTACGATTTATAATAGTAGACTACTATTATAATCTACTTATCTACTATAAAGATATTATAGTCTTATAATACTCTATTATAATACTATATTATTATAATCTCTAACTCTTATCTAAGCTGCCCTAAAGTTATATATATACTAACTATTAGTAGTTCTAAAAAGTAATCTACCTACTATAAATACTACTTTACTTACTATTTATTCTATAAGCCGTTTCTTAACTAGAGCTGCTAACTAGCTTCTATCTATCTAACCTAAGTAAATATCTACTTAAGTCTATTATTAAGCTAATTATTATAATAATAGATAAAAGATATACCCTATTATATAAATATAATATTGTTAATAAGCTGCTCTAGCTAGATAGTAAACTAGTCTTTAACTCTAGCTATCTAATACAGCTCCTACTAGAGTATCTTCTCTACTTTAGCTACTATATCCTACGCTATCTTATAAAACTAGCTAATATAGATTAGCTAGCTATTAAGATAGAATATCTTCTTATCCTTTAACTAGTAAGTATTACCTAAATTACTAGCTATTAGTATAATAAACTTTTTATACGCTAGTAAGCTAATTATCTTACTTATTAGACTAAATAATCTATTAGCTAGAAACTTCTACTATATAAGTAGAAAATACTTCTAATTCTCGTCTATCTACTTATTATACTCTACTACTAGAAGTAGCTTCTCTATACCTAGTACGTATATATAATATACTATGCTAGCTAGTATATATAAGTAATTCTTTGCTATATATAAGCGGTCTATTTTAGCGTCGATCCCTAGTATAGCAAGAAAATAGATAAGTCTACTACTAAATAGCCGATCGCCTATTAATTAAAAAATAAATAATATAAGTATATCTAGTAGTACTCTAAACTAAGCGTTTTTACTATCCCTATCTAATATAATCTATAGTACTATTATTAGTTCCTTCTATTTATCTTACTAATAGAATAGTTTATATATATCTTCTATTTAATCTACTTCTTTCTTCTTATAATACTTATAATAGAGGCTACTATCGTTATTATTATTACTATTAGTACTACTTTTAACTCTACTAGACCTAGAACTTGCGCTATTATCTAATACTATACTATTATTATTACTATTATTACTATTACTACTATAGCTAAACTATATAGTTTAAACTTCTTTATTAGCGATAATATAGAGAAAGTAGTAGACAAACTTAATAATATAGCTAGCGTATACCGCCTAACTCTTAGGGTTCTATAGTTAAGTAAGTAGACGCTTATCTACTTTATATTACTAAGCACTTTTAAGCTACTATTTTATCTCTTATATAAGTAATAATAACCCTCTAATACTCTATTTAACTAATAGCTTAACTAGCTTTACCGCCTACTAAAGTTTTATCTTACCTTAGTTAGATAGCCGGATCTAATATATAAGATACACTCGATTCTGCTTTATTAGATACTCTAGCTACCCTATCTACTTAAACTACCTAGTTTTATTAGTCTTTACTACCTCTATATTTATAACCTATATTTTCTCTTCTTCCCTCTACTTTATAAGCTTAAACCTAGCTAACTAATTATATATAATATCGGCCTTTATATAGAAAATAGCTAGCTTATAGTTATAGCTGTCTATATTAATAATAAAATATTATTATAACCTGCTAGCCTAAAAGAACGTTTATACCTTAACCTTCTAATAGAGTCTACTTTTATTATCTATCTATACCTATTTATACTTCTTCTTTAAATATATACGTAGTATATTAATATTAGTAGTAATATAGTATCTAGATTACTTATATTAGAACCTATTTAGTAGCTTTTCTAATTCTAGTATTAGTTACCTAAATAGTACAGGCAGCTAGACGATTTTTACTAGTCTAATTAGCTACTAACAAGTATACTTAACAATTACCCTCCTCTACTCTATTATTATACTATAATAGTACTATAGATATATATTAATATTTAATATAGTAGTTGCATATTTCTTATATATTAGAATATAGTACTTAAGTAGATAGTAGAGATAGTTCTTAATATCCTCTAGTAATAGTACTATTCTACTTACTTATATATAGGTCTTTCTACTATAGATATAGTATTACGCCCTTAGTTCGAGCGTCTATATATCCTAGTAGAACTATATCTTTCCAACCTTATTATAGCTTTATACTAGTATAGGTGCGATAATATAGTATTATAAGTAGAATAAATAGATTCTACTAAATAGTTTTTATATATAAAGTATTATAATTAGAGTACTAGTTGTAAATAAATTAGAAGGGTAATAGTTAGACAAATCGCTTTCTTTTAACAACCTATTTTAGGTATAGTACTATAATACTATACCTAATCTATTATAAATCAGGTCTAATTTATCGTCTTATATTAGATAGGATATAGGTAGAGTTAAAGTAGGTACTTAATAATAGAGTATAGGTTAAGGTAGAATTATATAAACTAGATTTTCTTAAAATCTAATTAATTAGTATACTTTAGAAAGTAGCTTAATAAGAGTATATATAGTATAATATTCTAAAGCTTTATTATAGCTATTTATTATAAATTAGACTAATCTTACTTTATTAAATTCTAGGATAGTATGCTGTAGTATATTATAAACTATATTAGTATATTTCTTAACTATTAATCTTATATAGCTTAATCTAATATAATAATATATTTATAATAGTAATTTATTATATAAACTATAGAAGTTTATAAATTTTTTAATAAATATATTTTTATAATAGCTTCTTATTAATAGTAGTATTAGGATTAATATTCTCCTAGTTAATCTTCTAGTTAATCTCTAGTTCTTTATTATATACCTAAACTAGAAGTTTAAAAAGATTTATAACCTTATTAATATTATAAAAAGAGTTTAGTTTACTAGTATTTTAGGCTTTTATAGCTTAATTATTACTAACCTATATAACTCTAGTAAGTATAATAACTACTATTATAGTTATATACGCGCTAGGGCCTTATTTATATTAGATTAGTTAGAGGTAGTAGTTTTAGTAAAGAGAGAATATTAGGCTTACTAGTTCTTTAAATATAATAAGTATATTTAGAAGTCTAATAGTATAATAAAATAAATCTATAAGAATAATTATATAGAATTTAATCTACTAAGAAAATTTTTTATCTTATATATCTAGGTTTAAGACTATTAAGTCTAGCCTATTAGGTTTGTTAAGTCTATTAAGTCTAACCTACTATACCTAATACTTCTACTATTATTATATATATAGGTTGTACTATACTTTATTATCTAACTAATTATCTCTCTAGTTTCTATAGTCCTACTACTTACTATTTAATAACTAGTTTCTAATATACTTCTATCTATTATTATTTTATTACTCTTTATCTAAGTTAGTTTACTTAGTAACTAATATTAGATTAAGCTTTAACTAAAGAAGTAGTACCTTTTAGTATTTTATATTTATAATATCTACTCTCTCTTTTATAAGTTTATCCTAAAACTTTATAGTCTATTATCTTACCTATTCTATTTAGGTATAGTATTCTACTATTTCTAGTAGTTTATTTTAGCTTCTAATATATTTTATATAGGTATACTATAGTACTATATCTATATTTTTCCGTTCTAAGGTTAGTACTTTATATATTCTAGTAGGTCCTATCTAGCTTATAAGTATAGCCCTATTTTTCTTTCTTTTCTTCTTCTACTATACTAAAAGTTTAACACGAAAATACTTCTACCTATAACTATTATATTAGCTACTTAGTTCTTTTCTTAGATATTATAATAGACTTATCTTACTATTATTTAAACTATTAGTCTATAAACTATAACTACTATAGTAATATTACTCTTTCTTCTATATATAAGAAATATCTTTCTTAGAGTCTATTCTACAATCTTTCCCTAACTAAGAATATCTTTTACTATTTTCTAGTAAGTATATTAAAGGCCTATAAGGAGTCTACCTCTACTTATTAAAATTTTATAGCTACTAAGAAAGAGGAGATTTATTATTTTAAGAAATCTATATATTACTATTAAGTAGCTCTTTCTTACCTAGAGTATACTAAAAAATGCGTCTATTCTTTAGAGGAATATAGTCTAGATCTTAGAAAACGAGAGGTAAAGTTAATAGAAGAGTAAGAGAGGTTAGAAGAGGGAGAGAGGAGGTCTACTAGGTCTAAAGTACCTTCTACTATTACTCTAAGCTCTATATAAGAGGCTTCTTCTATATTACTACTACTATTACTTTCTAACTAGGCTCTTCTTAATAACCTATTATTCTAGCCTTCTAGTAAAACTTCTTTAGCTTTATAGTATAGTTAGTAAGATTCTATACTAGTTTCTATAAACTTTCCTCTAGTAGATATTCTTTCTACTTTACTAGATACTTCTACTAACGTCTAAACCGCTTTCTTACTAGTATATATTCTACTTTATATTTCTATTCTAGTTCTATATTAATAGTCTTTTATAATAGTATATTATCTAGTACTAGTTTTAGTTTTAATTTATAAAATACTAGGTATATTTTTATATTTTCTAGTAGTTTTAGTTTAAAATTTATAGGTCTAACCTTCTCTTTAATTAGAAATAGTCCTATTCTCTTATAGTCCAACTTTTTTATAGGTCTCTTAGTCTTTAAGTTTTTTATTAATAGAAAAACTTTACCTCTCTTCTTAAAAGTTAGTCTCTTAATCTTTAACTTATTAGCCTATTCTACTATTCTAAGGTTTTCTAACTAAATCTTTTCCCTAAGTTAATTGTAGACTTCTTTTATTTCTTTAGCTTTCTAGTCTACTAGTAGAACTAAAGATCCTTTCTTATTCTATTTCTAATATATAATAGCTTTCTATTTATAGTTAGCTTTAAAGGGTATAATCTCTATTATACTTTAGGTTGTTTTATTATAAACTATCTATATTATAAGTAATAATTTAATCTAATTATCTTATTATTTATTAATATATATTTTTAAATATATTTCTAGACTCTAGTTAACTTATTCTATTTAATCGTCTATTTATAGGTAGAAGTTAGTTAATATCTATTATTAGATTCCTATCTTCTCTATTTATTCTTACTAGTATTTAGATATAAACAACTTATTTCTATCTAAAATAATATACTTTAAAACTCTATATTTTATAAATACTATATATAATAACTTATATACTAGTTTAGATACTATTATTATTTTTAATACTAGTCTAAAGTATATATATTTTATTAACTAATCTACTATATTTATAATTATATTATATCTTCTTTTTAACTCTAATTCTATTAATTCTAGTAATTTAGTTATAAAGTTAATTATAATCTATTCCTATAGTTCTTTAGGTGCTTCTAATAGCTATAAGAATCTATAAAGTCTATATCTTATAGTTTTATTCTTTCCGTATTCTAAATACTTATTTAATATATCTTATACTTTCTTTCTTATATTAGTAAGGATAAAGCTCTTCTTTAGTCTTTACTCTATTTCTACTACTCTTAGGTATCCCTATTCTAGTAATTTATATAATTCTTTTATTATCTACTTTTATATATATAGGTATATATATAGTTATTTCTAAATTATATTTTTAACTACTTTTACTTTATTTCTACTTATTAGATATTATTCTACTATCTATATATCTCTTAGTATTTATTACTAGGTTTACTCTAGTATAGTTAATTTTATAACTTAAGTAATTTATAAGTAGTTATATATAAGAGATTTATCTAATTTCTTTCTTAGGATTATATCTCTTTTATACTTTTTCTTAGTTATATAGTCGGCTCTATAATTTAGTATATCTATAGCTATATTTTCTAACCCTTTCTGGTGTATTATTTTAAAGTTGTAGTCTACTAGTTGTTCTATCTATTATATTTACCTTTTTATAAGTTCCTTTATTATTATAAAGTATATAAAGTTCTTATAATCTATCTAGACTTTAAATAGGTATTTAGTTCCTACTAGATATACTTACTATTCTCTTAATACTTTAACTATTACTAACAGTTTCTTATTATATATATTATAGTTAAGTTCTTCCGGTTTTATTTTCCTTAAGAAGTAGGCTTATAGCTTCTACTTCTTATCTTTATCTTACTAACTTAAGTAAGCGTCTATTACTTTATCTAAAGTATTAGTTTCTACTTAGAATTACTTCTCTAGATTTAGTATTCTTAGTATTAATACTAAGGTAAAATAAGCTTTTAATTCTTTAAAGGTTTTTTACTACGCTTTTTACTATTTAAACTCTTTTTCTTTCTTAGTAATCTCTATTAAGGGTGCTACTACTCTAGAGTACCTACTTATAAATTTCCTATAGAAATTCGCGAAGTTTAGAAAAGACTAGACTTATTTAACTAAAGTAGATACTAGCTATTCTAATATTACTTTAACCTTTTCTTATTCTATCTTAATACTATCTCTAAATATCTAGAACCCTAGAAATCCTATTTCTATTTTATAAAACTTATATTTCTCTAGAACTATAAGTAACTTATACTCTTATAGTTTTACTAATACTTTCTTAATATATTTCTTATACTCTCTTAGTAATCTATTTATATAGACTAGAATATTATTTAAGTATACTATTATAAATATATCTAAGTATTCTCTTAATATATTATTTATAACTGTTTAAAAGGTTACTAGTATATTTATAAGTCTAAATAGTATTACTAGATATTTAAAGAAACCTTCTCTTATCTTAAATACTGTTTTCTATTTATAGCCCTCTTTTATCTAAATTTAGTAGTATTCTTCTCTTATATTAAACTTTATAAACTACTTAGCTCCTTATAACTAATTTATAAGTTCTATTATTCTAGATAATAGATATCTATTTTTCTTAGTTATATTATTTAGTTGTTTATAATCTATATACAATCTTAATTTACCGTTTTTCTTAGGTATAAATAATATTAGTAATACTATTTTACTCTAGCTTAATTATATATACCCTCTTACTAAATTCTTTTAGATATACTTTCTAAGTTCTTCTTTTTATTCTTAGTTTAAGTTATATATTAGACTAGATTTTAGCTTCTTTTTATCCTTAATAATAATTTTATAGTTATATTCCTTATACTTAAATAATCTTCTATTTTCTACTTCTTTATATAGCCCTATAAATTTACTATAATCCTCTTAGATTTTTTAAAATATACTATTATTCTATAGTTTCTTATATACTTTTTAAACTATAATAATACCTAGTATTTATTTTATTTTCTTAAAGTATCTCGCTATTATAGCTACTAATACTCTCTATATTAACTGTAGACCCGAAAGACGCTTTACCTTATACTATCCTACTACCCGTTCTATTTTAGATTAGTTCTATAACTTATAAACTATTTCTTACTACTAATCTACTCTAGAATTATATTTAGCTAGCTAGTTTATACCTAGTAATATATTAAATTTTCCTAGATTTATAATATCGATACTTCTTATATTAGTATATCTTATAATGTTAAATACTTACTTCTTAGTTTCTATTAGTATAACTCCTCTACTATAGTCTATTAGCTTATTATCTACTAGGTATATTATATAAGGTACTACTTTTTCCCTCTACTCTATATTATTCTTATAAACCTATTATACTAATATAAACGTATTTAAAGCTCTACTATTAAGTAGTATTTTAAGCTTCTTTCTATTAAACTCTACTTAGAGTACTATATATAAAGGTACTATATTAGTAACCCTTCTAACAGCTTTCCTACCTAGTTCTTTAATATAACTATTGCTTTAGGGGCTGTTTAGTTTTTTAACTAAAGTAGAAAGAATCTTACCTTCTCTTTTCCTCCTCTATATAGTAGATATCTATTTATACTATACCTTATTTATAGTTCTTAGGCGTAAATAGCCTTTACTTACTTACTATATATCTTATACTTCTATTCTAAGAAATACTATTACTATTTAATTAGTTAGTAGTCTTTATCTAATTTTTACTATTTAAGTATCTTAAATATATCTTAATAGTACTAGTATTTAACTATATATTATTTCTAGCTTAGTACTTTATATTTTTCTAAATATATATTATTTTTAAGATATTCCTCTTTTTTAGATATACTTACTCCTATTATTTTATAAGCTGTAATATTAAGTTATCCTCTAATATTCCTTTATATCTCTCTTACCTCTAAAACTACCTTCTCCAGCTCTTTAGCTTCTATAACAATTTTACTAAACTGGTATAGATACTCTATTCTAAGGTAAATTAAACTTCTATAAATCTAATAGTACCTATTTTCTATATAATCTTCTATTTTATTTTAAGATAGTAAGATTCTTAGTAATAATTATATATCTATTTTCGGCTATAATTCTAGCTTTATTTTAATACTCTTATATATCTAGTAATTATCCTAATAACAGCTAGCCTAATCTTTTTTATAGCTGTTCTTATAGGGTAGTATATATTTCCCTTTTTTATCTTTCGCTAGCTCTATAGAGTAGCCTTAATATATCTCTTATATATACTTAAATATTTCTTTATTTATAACCTTTTCTACTAATTTTACTATAGCTTCTAATATATTCTAGCTATCTTAAAATGTTACTTCCTTAAACAGGACGTTCTAGTATTTCTAGGGGTATAACTTTACCTAGTATATTTTATTATAAATCTAGTACTTCTTTTACTTTATTCTTTCTAGGATTATTATACTATTAAATTTTAATACTTCTAGTAGGTATTCTATATATTTAATAACTACTACTACCCTTCTTAGCTATAGCTAATAATTACTCTCTTCTTTTACTAAACGGTATATTTTATATCTATTATCTATATAATATATCTAATACTATACTAGTTATTAGTATCTATTAGTAGGTTATATAGTTATTATTCTAGCTTCTTTCTTCCTATTTAGATATTCTTTTATATAGTACCCTTTTTATCTATATAGGAGATATACTCTCTTTTTAAACCTTTCTTTCTTAAGATTACTTATCCTTAATTATTAGTAGTTCTTTCTCTTATCCTTTTCAACTTTTCCTAGGACTATTAGATTATTATCTTATAGCGCCGTCTTACTTTCCCTTTTTACTAGTACGAATATCTGCGGCTAAAATCTTTTCTCTATTTTCTACTTATACTAATAGTTGTTAATCTTAACTGCTAATTCGATTATTTTTAATAGTTCTATTAGCCTTTCTTCTCTAGCTAGATTATCTTTAACCTTATCCTTAAAACCTTTATAAAAGATTCCTACTAATATACTATTATTCTATCCTAGTCTAATATTAAGTCTCTAGAATTCTATAGTATAATCTATTACCCTCTTAGTCTAGGTTAGCCTTAATAACTTCTTTTATATTTTCTATTTTATATCTACTTCCCCGAAGATATTTTAGACTTTATTCTTAAATCCTTTCTAGCTTTTAAAGAGTTCGTTTATAAATTCTCTAGTCTTCTTTATATTATCTCTATTCTCTAGTTAATCTGCTATAAATAGTTTTATTTATACTAGTAGTATCTCCTCTATATTTATTATTATAGCTAGGATCTTATTCTTATCTAGGAAAAAGGTTATACTGTTAAACCTAAAGTATAGTTCTATTAATATAAGAAAAGAGTTAATATATTCTTTCTTACTATTAAACTTTCTTAGTAAAGCTATTTTAGCTTATACTTATTATTTAGCTTTAGCTAGGTTAGTTCTTACTATAGCTAGCTTATATTATATCTATATAATATAGGTCTCTTATTTTTATACTTTTTATACTATAGTTTCTTTTAAGGCTTACAGCCTTTAAATTATTATAATTTAACTTTATAATACAGTAGACATTTTTAGATAGTTTCTTTTCTCTTAATATTAAGTAGTTATTATATTACTAACCTATATAGCTCTAGTAAGTATAATAACTACTATTACAGTTGTATATACGCCGGAGCTTTATTTATATTAGATTAATTAGAGGTAGTAACTTTAGTAAAGAGAGAATATTAGATTTACTAGTTTTTTAAATATAATAAGTATATTTAGAAGTCTAATAGAATAATAAGATAAATCTGTAAGAATAACTATATAAGATTTAATCTACTAAAGAAATCTCTTACCTTATATATCTAAGTCTAAGACTATTAAATTTAGCCTATTAGGTCTGTTAGGTCTATTAGATCTAACCTACTATATTTAATACTTCTACTATTATTATATATATAGGTTGTACTATACTTTATTATTTAACTAATTATCTCCCCAGTTCCTACAGTCCTACTACTTATTATCTAATAACTAGTCCCTAATATACTTCTACCTATTATTACTTTAATACCCCTTATCTAAGTTAGCTCGCTTAGTAGCTAATATTAGATTAAGCTCTAGCTAAAAAGGTAGTACCTTTTAGTATTTTATATTTATAATACTAGTATATCTTTTTAGTATAATAGTTCTCTCTACTTATTATATATTTTATAAATATAATATCCTAGATTCTTTATATAGTAAGGTAATATCTTCTATTTCTAATTATATCTCTAGTAGTATTAAAAACCCGCTTAATACTAACTTCTATAATTTATATTAGGAGAATATCTCTTATAATCTAAGTAAGCTGTAGATACTAATATTTATTTACTCTCTACTAGTCTAATATATTAAAGTTATAACCTTAAATAGAAGGTATACTTAGATAGCTTTCTCCTTCTTAATAAGTTAGTCCTTTCTCTTCTTCCTCTAACTCTCCCTCTCCCTCTCCCTCTCTCTCTCTCTCTCTTATATTACTTAGATCCTAGTTTAGAAAACTTAAGAAACTACTTAAAGATAAATATTATAGAGATAGTTTATAAAACTACTTATTACTTTATATTTATTAAGATTAGAGTATTATAGATAAAATATAGTCTAGTATATTCTTATTATAGTAATTAAAATATTTAAAGAATTATTAGCAATAGGTTTCCCTATACTAAAAGTTTTAAATTTTATCCTATAATTATAATTAGAAGCTAATATAATAAATAGTTGTAATAAAAGTACCTTATATACTATAAGCTTCTAAAATAGATTTAAGATTATTATATAGTTAAATAAGTAACTATACTTTACGTCTATTTTTAAGTAGTATTTACTTAATTTAGATCGACCCTTCTCTACTATAGCTCTTACTACTATTAGCTAATCTAAGTTACTCTTTATATCTTCAGCTAAATCCCTATTTATATTATTTAGAAAATTAAAGAGTCTATTATATATTTACTAAATATACTAGATTTAAAGCTTTATATTCTTACTAAATACTTTAATTACCTTTTTAAAATAGTTAAGTAGGTCTATAATTAGTATTAAATAGTACTATTTAATAGTAGATAGTTAAAGTTACTAGAGATTATAAAAATCTACCTTAGTATCCTTATTATTACTAGATCTCTAAATAGGGATCTTTAAGTTAATTTTATATTAAAGCTAGTTGTTAATATATTATTTAAGGCCTACTACTTGGTTATATATATTAAATGTTAAATTCTATTAAGTTAAAATATCTTTTATTATAAATAGCTAGTATTTAGGTAGTAGAGAGCTCTATAAAGTAATAAAACGCTTATAGTACTATAATAATTAATCAATTATTTTATAAATAGCTTAAATTTAACTAGAAATTAGTATATAATAACTATAATAACTAACTATAATAAAAAGCTATACCTTATAAAGAGAATTTAGAATAGAAACCTATATCTAGATCTTATTTATATTATATTACTATAAAGTTCCTCTATTTCCTATCTCTTTAAAAGGTACGAGTTTAAGATAGTAAATAATTTCTTAAATAATAAGATTAATAATATAAGTAAAGTATAGAATTATATTTTCTTTATAATTCTATTTAATACTATCTTCGCGTAGTTTCTCTTATATTATATATATAAGTATACTATTATTAGTAGTATTATTATAGATAGCTACTAGTAATTATCGTTATATATTTATATTTAATAGAATATATAGTACTTCTATTACTATAGAAATACTAGTATAGCTTCCTTAAATAGGAATAAAATTAAGTAGTTTCTTATAGAACTCCTAATCCTAATTAATATAGTACCCTTTTACTATAAGAAAACTAAAGTAGTTCTTTATAGACTAGATATTAAACGCGATTAATATCTTTATACTTTAGCTAAGATTATATAAAAGAAAGGACTAAGCTACTATAACTTTATACTTAAATAGCCCTATAAAACTAAATTGGCTAATTAATATAGTATCTAGTTAGAAGAACTAAATAAATTGTTAAAAGGACGGGTAATCTATTATTTAAAAAGACTAGTTATTATTAATAATAATATAAACTAGTTTATACTTAAAAGTACTAGTAGAATATAATAGTATAATTAGATCTTTATTATTAGGAGGCCTAGCTATAAGTATATAGAATTTATTATACTTAGGAGCTAGAGTTTTTAAATAAGCCTAGAATTTAAGATAATTTATTAGATACTTTATACTATTATAATTCTTATTTAAATATATAAGTTAAAAGCTATAGTAGTAATAGAATATAAATAGGTAACTATCTAG
>ML986806.1:42713-69738 GCA_010094045.1 Lojkania enalia
ATTTATAATTTCTATCTATCTATTAGTCTCTTTATAATAAATAGTAGATAGTTTAATCTTTACGCTTAAAATATAGTAGAATTTAGACTAGAAACTAGATATAAATTAGAGTTTTTAGTCTAAAATAGTAGTTTTAAATATATAGCTAAAATAGTATATCTATTAAATAAATAATTTAGCTATTCTCTATATATTAATTATATAATAGTAGAGAATAGATACTACTTATTTAGATAGACGATTAATTACTACTATAATCTAATTATATCTAGACTTATCTATAGAAAAATTCTTAAAGTTAATATATAGGTACTATATTAGTTAATTTAATATAAAAAGTAAGTAGATAAAACCTAGAGTTTAGATTTATATTAAATAGGTTTTATAGTATAAAATATAATTCTATATATATTATTTATAAATAGCTTCTATATTAAACTAGTAAATAAAATATATAATATCTTACCTAGGTTAAAGTTAGGTTTAGAGTTTTTAATACTAGAATTAGAGTTAAAGTAGAGTTTTTAGTATTAGAGTATAAGTTAAGTAAGAATTCTTAGTATTAAAATTAAAGTTAGAGTAGAGTTCTTAGCGCTGGAGTATAAGGTTAAAGTAGGAGTATCTTATAAGGTTCCTTTATAATTATAGGAAATAATTATATATTATATATTTATTATATATTATATATTATATATTAATTATATATTATATATTATATATTTATTATATATTATATATTTATTATATATTATATATTATATATTTATTATATATTATATATTATATATTTATTACTATAAATTATTATAGTAGAGAACTAGTTTTATTTAAAATAGCCTTTTTTAAGCCTAAAACTATCTAGGGATTATAACTCTAATCTAATAAAAGACTAAACTTCTTATAGTATTACTTTACTAAATATATATTCTTATTTTAGATAGTAATCTACTTTACGCAAATTATATTTATATTATAGTCTAATATAGTTAGTATTATATAGTATAAATTATATAAAAAATAATATACTTTTAAAGAACCTAATAAGAAAAGTTTTAATAAACTTTTAGAGAGCTTTAATTATACTCTATTACTAATATATTTTACTACTATAAGTATCCTCCTAAACTATAGTAGTAATTTTATAGATTAGCCGTAAAAAAGGAAGCTTTTAAAAAAGGAGTTTAGTACTCTTCTAATATTGTTTAATCTATTAAAGTATAATAGCTATATCTTATTAGTATATAACTATAATAAAAACCTATAATAACTTACTCCTAGAGTAATAGTAATACTTTACTAGTATAGGTTTTACTGGTATAGGTGTCTTACAAGCTAATTTAGTAGTAAGCTACTTTTAGAGAGACTTACTACCTATTAGAACAATTTTAAATTATACTATTCCTTAAGTATAAGATATTACATATTAATAGTAGTAGAGTAGAGTAGTTAATATTAATAATTAAGGTTAATAGTATAAAACTAAGTTAAGGTTTATTAATAGATACCTAAAATATAAATATAGATACTAAAATATATATATATTAAGAACTAGTATTAAATTAAGATTATAAAGTAAAATTAATAAGGTGTTTAGATATATATTATAAGAATACTATAATAAAAAACTATAATAACTTACTATTTTATAGAACTAGTAGTACGCTTTTTAGTAATAGTTTTTTATATTAAACTAACTAATATTTTATATTTATTTAGATATATATATATTTTATTATTATTTCTATCTAATCTATACTAGTAGATAGTATATATACTCGTCGCGTTAAGCCTAATACCCTACTATAATTCTTCTTCCTACTATACTCTTATTAGTATAACTCTAAATCTTCGATTTATTATATACTTTTATTATAGTTTTTATAAAATATTAACTATTAAAGTAGAATTTATTAATAATAATTTTCTTAATAGTCTAGATAGCTTCCTACTACTAAAGCTACTAGAGCTACTAGTTAGCTTTAACTAAGATAAGTAAGCGAAGTTAATATAGGTAAGTAATTATACTATTTTTTTATTATAGTTTACTAATAAATATAAAGCTAGTAGTTAGAAGATTATAAAATTAAATACGTTCTTTTACTATATAGTTAAACTAGTTCTTAAAAAGGCTGTCTAACCAACCTTATAGTACCCTTTAAGAGTATACTTAGTAATACTAAGCGCGCTATCTAATAGAGAAATAAAGCTATATTACTTACTACTAAGGAAAAGGCTATTAAAAGTACTTATACTACTAATCGCTCTACTAAGAGTGCTAAAAAAAGGTAGCTATAGAAAAGTACTAAATATATAGCGTTAGGGGAAGAAAAAAAAAGATATTAGATAAAGCTATTAAAGCTATAGTAGAGAAGTACTTTAATAATTATAAGTCTAATAAGTTATTATAGTTATTTATTATATATATATATACTTATAAATAAATAGATAATTAGTTAGAAGTAAAACTAAAAGCTATCTACTTAAAATAGGAGTATATTAACTAAGAGATTAACCTTAAATATTATTAAGCAGTTCTATTAAAGGCTATTAGTTAAGAGAAAAATATATCTACTATATAAAAATTAGCTTATAGTCTATTATAGATATATAGCTCTAAAGGAACTGTGCAGAAGGTTATATATAAAATATACTAAGATAGCCTTCTTAAGCTATAAAATAATAGCTTTAAAAGTAAGGATATTTAAAATAAATAGTAAGAGTTTATTAAAGGACTATCTAAGGAAGAGTTAACTATAGTTTTAGAGCTAGAGTAGAAGTAAGTTTATTATATTTTTTATTATATCTATTTATTATAGATATATACTAATTACTACTCTAGATATTAAGAGCTTCTATTAGTATATAATTAATTTAATAATAATCTTCTTCTTAATTTAAACTTACCCTATATTAAAGGTATTAAAAGCGATAAGTGCGAAGAGGAGGTTAATAATAATTCTAAAATTAAGGCTAAGCTTATATAATATAAGAATAAGTATAAGATATTAAGTAAGAAGTTAAATAGTACTTTTAAGGGCTTCTTAAATAAAGATATAACCGACTTTAATAGTTTCTCGGATAATAATACTTTAATAAATAAGGATTAGTTTAGCCCTTACTACTAATAGTTAATAGAAGAAAATCTAATATACTTCTCTAATACTATATAAATTTTATTTATACTACTTCTCTATATATATAAACTTAATTAACTAGGGTAGTATATTATACTATATTACAGACTATAGTAGTATATCATAAAATAAACTAGAGTAGTTATTAGATTCTAGGTAGTATACTATAGTATCTTATAATATATTATAGTACGTTAAATAATAGTAATTAATTATACTTTATAATATATAATAGTAATTTACTCTACTTTATAGTATTTTCTAGACTATAGTATTCTACAATATACTATAGTAGACTTCTATATACTACTAAGAGTATAGTATTAGTATATTATTTAGTAATAAAACCTATTATCTCTAAAAATAAATACTTAATATAATAGTATAATATACTACTATTTTATTAGAGTTTTATATATATTAGTAGTAGTAGTAGTAGTAGTAGTAGTAGTAGTAGTAGTCTACAAATATAATTTATAGCTAGATACTCTCAATTATTAACCCTAACTCCTTATATACCCGTAATATTATAGTATTCCTACTATTCTTTATTACAGCGTTTTATTATAGTTATATTAATACTAATATAAATCTAGTATCTTATAATCGACGCTCTATTAATTTTCTATTAAGGTTTTTAAGAAACCTATTAGCTAATTATATATCCGCGGATAGAGGATAAAGAAGATAGATAGAGGATAATAGAGCTTATTAATATATAGATAATATAGTAGGAATTAATACTATAAGTTTCGGACCCTTTAAATATACTTAATAAATTAAGGTAGAATTTAACTACTTATTATAGTAAGATTTAGAGATAATTTAGAGAAGCTGTATAATTTCTAGATAGTTACCTATTTATATTCTATTACTACTACAGCTTTTAACTTATATATTTAAATAAGAATTATAATAGTATAAAGTATCTAATAAATTGCTTTAAATCCTAGGCCTATTTAAGAATTCTAGCTCTAAAGTATAATAGGTTCTATATACCTATAGCTAGGCCATTTAATAATAAAGATCTAATTATACTATTATACTCTACTAGTACTTTTAAGTATAAACTAGTCCGTATTATTATTAATAATAACTAGTTTTTCTAAATAGTAGATTACCTATTCTTTTAATATTTTGTTTAGTTCTTCCAACTAGATACTATATTAATTAGCTAATTTAGTTTTATAGGGCTATTTAAGTATAAGATTATAGTAGCTTAATTCTCTCTTTTATATAACTTTAGTTAAAGTATAAAGATATTAATCGCGTTTAATACCTAGTTTATAAAGAACTACTTTAGTTTTCTTATAGTAAAAGGGTACTATATTAATTTGGACTAGGAGTTCTACGAGAGACTATTTAATTTTATCTCTATTTAAGGAAACTATACTAGTACTTCTATAATAATAGAAGTACTATATATTCTATTAAATATAAATATATAACAACAATTACTAGTAGCTACCTATAATACTACTACTAATAATAGTATACTTATATATACAATATAAGAGAAACTATATAAAGATAGTATTAAATAGAACTATAAGGAGAATATAATTCTATATCTTACTTATATTATTAATCTTATTATTTAGAAAATTATTTACTATCTTAAGCTCGTACCTCCTAAAGAGATAGAAGATAGAAGAATTTTATAGTAACGCGATATAAATAAGATCTAGATATAAATTTCTATTCTAAATTCTCTTTATAAAATATAGCTTTTTATTACAATTAGTTATTATAATTATTATATACTAATTTCTAGTTAGATTTAAGCTATTTATAAAGTAATTAATTAATTACTATAGCGCTATAAGCGTTTTATTATTTTATAGAGTTCTCTACTACCTAAGTACCGGCTATTTATAATAAAAGATGTCTCAACTTAATAGAATTTGATATTTAATATATATAACTAAATAGTAGGTCTTAAGTAATATATTAATAACTAGCTTTAATATAAAATTAACTTAAAGATTCTTATTTAGAGATCTAGTAATAATAAAGATACTGAGGTAGATTTCTATAATTTCTAGTAACTTTAACTATCTACTACTAAATAATACTATTTAATACTAATTGTAGACCTATTTAATAATTTTAAAAGGGTAATTAAAGTATTTAATAAGAATATAAAGTTTTAGATCTAGTATATTTAGTAAATATATAATAGATTCTTTAATTTCCTAGATAATATAAATAAGGATTTAGCTAAAGATATAGAGAGTAACTTAGATTAGCTAATAGTAGTAAGAGTTATAGTAGAGAAGGGTTAATCTAAATTAAGTAAATACTACTTAAAAATAGACGTAAAATATAGTTACTTATTTAATTATATAACAATTTAAAATCTATTTTAAAAGCTTATAATATATAAGGTACTTTTATTATAGCTATTTATTATATTAGCTTCTAACTATAACTATAAGATAAGACTTAGGACCTTTAATATAAGGAAACCTATTGCTAACAATTTCTTAAATATCTTAATCGCTATAATAAGAATATACTAAACTATACTTTATTTATAATATTCTAACCTTAATAAATATAAAGTAATAAGTAGTTTCGTAAACTATCTCTATAATATTTATCCTTAAACAGCTCTTTAAGTTTTCTAAGCCAGAATCTAAGTAATATAGAAGAGGGAGAGAAAGAGGAAGAAGGAGAAGGAGAGTTAGAGGAAGAAGAGAAAGGACTAACTTATTAAGAAGGAGAAAGCTATCTAAGTATACCTCCTATTTAAGGTTATAACTTTAATATATTAGGCTAGTAGAGAGTAAATAAATATTAGTATCTACAGCTTACTTAGGTTATAAAAAATATTCTTCTAATATAAATTATAGAAGTTAATATTAAACGGGTTTTTAATACTACTAGAAATATAATTAGAGATAAAAGATATTACCTTATTATATAGAGAATCCAGGATATTATATTTCTAAAATATATAATAAGTAGAGAGAACTATTATACTAAAGAGGTATATTAGGCTATAGAAGCCTAAAATACTAGTAAGTTAAGCTCTTTTTATAGCGCTAATAAGGTTATAAATCTTTTTAAACTTCTAATCTAGGTATATAATAAAGAACTAGAGATTAACTAGGAGATTAATTAGAAGAATATCGATCCTAGTACTACTACTAATAAGAAGCTGCTGTAAAAGTATATTTATTAAGAAATTTATAAACCTTTATAGTTTATATAATAAATTACTATTATAAATATATTATTATATTAAATTAAGCTATATAAAATTAATAGTTAAAAAGTATACTACTATAATCTATAATATATTATAGTATATTACTCTAGAATCTAATAAAGTAGGATTAGCTTAATCTATAATAAATAGTTATAATAAAGCTCTAGAATATTATACTATATATACTCTTACTAAGCTACTTTCTAAAGTATACTAATTAGTTAGACTCTAAGGAAACCCAGTCTATATAACCCTATCTTAACCTATACTCTATTACTAAGTAGCTACCCTAACTCTACTTATACTCTAGGCTGATTAGTAAGATCCTAACCTTAACCCTACTCTACTTACATAAGACCCTAACCCTAATCTAATCTATACCTATCTACTAGCCTATTCTATACCCTTCTAGTAGTACTTCTAAAATAGTAACTAATAGGTTTTAGTAGCGTTTAGATATATAGAAGATACTTAGTTATAAACCTCTTATATAAGTTATATATAAAGGCCTAAATCTAATAGAATATATAAGTAATTATTATAAAAGAGTAGTCTATTTTCTATCTAATACTTATAGAGTAAAAGAATATATTTCTATATAAAGAAGAAATTAGTTTCTATTTTTATTTCTAATATAGGATTAAAGTAGTAGAATATAGGTATACTTAATAGAGCTAATTTTAATTTCTTAAAGATAATATTATATTCTAAAATCTATATAAAAGGGGTTATAGAACTTTATAATATAATAATTAGCTTTATAATACGCGAGAATTCTAGTATAAACTATTAATAGAATCTAGTAAAACCTAAGAAGGATTTTACATCTATTATAGTAGTAGATAGCTGCTAGTTATATAATACTTCTACCTTCTTTAAATTAACCTTAAAACTTTTATTTAAGAAGATATAACTAAGATATTTAATTTAGGTAATATAGAATTCGCTCTTTTTAATATTAACTTATAATTCTACTTAATATAATCTTTTAAGAACTTTCTTAATATAGATAGTATATATTATTTTATCTTCTAAGTAGATAAGAATATTATCTAGATAAGTAATATAGAAGTTATTTAGGTAGTTAATTAATATATTATTTATATAGTGCTAGTAAGTTACTAAACTATTATATAATTTAAAAGATAGAACTTTATACTTATAGGTTCTATATTAAGTTTAAAAGGTAGTATATTCTTTAAAACTAAGGTCTATTCTAATCTTATTAAAGGCTATATAAATATTAAACTTAGTAAAGATTACTATTTTAATAGGTTTAAATAGAAGTTTATTTATATATAATATTAGGTATATATCTTTATAGGTAAGAGTATTAAGTTTATAATAATCTATATAAATATATAGATTACTATTAAGTTTATAAATATAAAGGATTAGAAATATAAAAGAATTCTAACTCTATTTAATATACTTATATTATAGATTATTAATAATATACTTCTTAGTTACCTCTAGCTCCTTAATATTCTACTTATATAACAGGCTGTAACTATTAAAAAGAGGTTCTATAAGAATAATCTTATAATTATAAGAATAGTATTCTAATAATTAATAAGCTATAGTTTTACTAAATATATTCTAATACTTATAGTATTTAAATAGTAATTAGAGATTTACTAGTATTTTATTTTTAGTCTTATCTTCTAGCTCTAGAACTTACTTATTTTTAATTAGCTGCTTAATTTTATATAAAGATATAGAGAAAAACTTGTTCTCTTTTCTCTTTATATTAAAGTAGAAAGTATTAGCTAAAATAAGAGTAATAATAGAAGAATAAACTTTCTTTAGATCGGGTTTAGACTTTATTATATACGGGTGTATAGAAGTTCTAAGCTTATTTAGACTATAAGCTATAAGAAATTAATATAGTTTTAATAGTTTTAGTAGACCTTTAATATAATAGATAGTTAGACTATAAGACTACTAATACTAGTTCTTTTTCTATAGAACGTTATATCGCTAGATATCTAGTTCTACCTCCTTATTATATATTAGCTAAGTTAATTATATAAGAAGAGGAGGTAAAAGATTATAAATAGTAGAATACTTAGAAAGTTATATAATCTAATTTTTATCTATATCTAGCTAGAGTTAAAAATAATATAACTATTTAATACTAATAATATAATCTTAAGTACTTAGATCTATAATAATAAATAGATAGTTTCGAATAATTCTTCTATTAATTTACAGGTATAAATAAATATACTAATTAACTAGAGTTTAGATTTAGTCCTAAAAACCTTTAATAGTAATTTTAAAGGGTAAGTACTATATTAATATATATAGAACTTAAATAAGTAATCTAACTATTATAGAATTAAAGAATAAGAAACTTTAGGTACTAGTATTAATAAAGGCGTTTAGTTATACACCAACGCCTTTTAAATATAGGATAGTAGGAATTTAAAAGTACTTTCCTCTAAATAAATATAATAAATCGATATTTAATAAGTTATACTTACTTAAGTTTAGAATAGAGAGTTTTCTTAAACGTCTCTATTTTCTACCTAAGAACTATCTAGATAGTACTTATTTACGTCTAAAAACTCTTCTTCCTTAATCTTTTCTTATTTAACTTCTATTTTATATATTTTAAAAACTATATATTTATTTATAAAGTATTCTAGTTTACTATAATTATAATAATTATTTAGAGTTATATACCTTTTAGATATAGAAGTCTTACTAGATTATTAGAGAGTAATTATAATAGAATAAGGTATTAATACTAGAGTAGATTAGGGTAGTATTAGACTATAAGTTACTTTAGATAAACTTTTAGAAACCTTCTAATACTAATCCAAATTTATTTTAGCTATAACTTATAGACTAATAGTTTATTCTAGAAGGTTAGAAACGCTCCTTCTTTCTATATTATAAGCTGTTAAGTAGAGAACTATAGTATTAAAAAAGCTTTTCTATATAAGCTTAAAGCTAAAGTTTAGTATCTTTAAGCTAGAGAGAATCTTATCTTATAGGTAGAAGAACTACTTAGATTAGAATACAGATCTTCTAATAGCTATACTAATAAAGTAAGCTTTAAAAGTTGGGAATATTTCTTCTTTATTTATCCTTAGGATTTAAAACGCCTATTACGCTTCTATCTCTTTATTATCTATAATTAAATATAATTATAGAAGTAAAATTATTTCTTTAATATTCTTAAACTAATACTAGTCTAATTTAGCTAGGTATTTTAGCTCTAGATACCCTTTTATTATACTAGAAGTATATCTCTATACTAATACTATATATATATACTCTATTAGATAGTAATTTATATTAATTTTAAGTTAGTCTAGAATTAAAGCTTACTATTATTTAAATATAGATTTACTACTATCTATAAAACTTTCGATCTTAAATATACGTTTAATAAGATAGGCTTAAAAGAGTTTAAAAGTAGCTAAGAAGTTTCTTACTAGAAAAGTTGTAAAAGTTTCTTAATATATTATTAGTTCTAATTTAGTAGTTTATAGAGGTTAATTAGAACTAATAGTTCTCTATTATATTAAGTATATAATCTCCTCTTATAAAATTGTAATTTATTCTTTAAAAGTTAGTTTACTCTAATTTCCCTTTAAATTAGATAGGTTCTTTATTATAAGCCCTATAGAGAGGGGTCCGCCTATTATAAGACCCCCTATAGGAGGTAATAGTTGTTCTATATATATAGATAGAAGCTTACTCTTACTATAACTTATATATATATCAATTCTAGTATAGGAATTAGAAGGTAAATTATAGTTAGATATTAGCGGTTACCTCTAATTCTAATAGATTATTAGTAGTCTCTAAGTTTCTACCTAAATATACTCTATACAGCTTTTCTAAAGATAATTCTAATTATAGGAGATAGAAAGTTCTAAACCTAAAAGCTTTAGTTAATAAAAGGTTTTTAAGATTCTATCTAGATAACTAAATAATTTAATATAATAGTATATAAATATTATAATTTAAACTAAATTAAATATATTTTAGACTTAAATATAGTTAAATAAATAATCGATATAATATTATTAAAGAGGCTATTACTAGTAGTATTAAGTTCTTCTATATAATATAATAGTATAGGTAAGATAATAGGTCTAAATATAGTACAAATCTACTTAGAGGTATATAGAAGTATATAGAGGTTTAGGAACCTAAAAATTCTATTAATACTTATAGGCCTTATATAAAAGAATATAGAAGAACTACTAAACTACTTATAAGGGAGTATATAATTATATATAGAAGGGAAAAGGGGCGGAGCTAGGGGTAGAATAAGATAAGTAAAAAGCTTTAGGATAAGATTATATATAAAGCTTTTTATAGAACGATTTCTTCGCATTATTATAAGTTATATATATAATAGCATAAATACTCTAGATAACTATAATCTATTTATAATTATTTAGTTATATAAGAGTAGGCTTTATATAATATTCTAAACCTATAATAACCTTTATAATATTAATAATATCTATCTAAAAGCCTATCTTATTAAAGTTGTAAATATTATTATTATATATATTATATTTTATAATTGTATTTTATATAAGCTTAAACTATATATTAATAACCTCTAAATTCTCTTATTTTATTTTTTAGTAATCTTTTACTTAATTAAAAGCTATTTTAAACTTATTTATATATGCTATAAATCGTTTAGACTAATTCTTTCTTATAAATATTCTACTATATATACCTAATAGTTTATCTACTATATCTACTACTTTATATAGCTAGAGTATAAATTCTTGTAAATTAAGGTTAAGAATATATTATATAATTGTTTATTCTTTAGTTACTATAAACTTCTAGTAATTTAGTTATATATAAGAGTAAAACGCGATTTTATAAAGTCGAATAGAAAGTTATTAATATTATATATTAAAAGCTATAGTAGCGTATTATATACTCTTAAACTAGTCTAATTTATACGTCTTTAAGATAAGCTTAATTCTACCTTCTTATTAAATTAATAGAAGGTTATATTATAGATTTATTATAGTTTGTATGTAGTATTTATAATACTAAGAAAAAATAGCTGCTTTAATAGTTTAGCTACTTTAATAGTAGAATATATTAACTATTTTTTTTTTACTTTATCTTTTTTTTTATATTTTTATATTATATTACTACTTTTTACCTTATCTAATTTAATTTAGAATTTAAAATTCAAAAACTTTATTTTCTTTTTATATTATTATTAACTATATTACTTTCTTTTTATTAACTTTCTTTTTCTAAAATATATTTTCTTTTATTTATTTTATATCTAAACAGCAGTATTAAGGTATATAGTTAGTTGTAGCGTAATATAGTCTTATATTATAGTTGTATATATAAAGGAATAAATATTCCCTTCCTTTATATAGACTTAAAAAAGAATTAACAATTAATACTAGTTACCTAACTACCCTCTTATATAATGTTTATACCGTATAAACCTCTTTATCTTATATGTACTTGCTAATTATAAATGCTAGCTAGTAGAGAGCCTATTCAACACTAATTAGTAGTTTAAATACTATAAGATAGGAAGCTCTTCTTATACCTTTCTATTTAGAGGATTATATATAAGAGGAATTCTTTTTCTTACTAATTTAACTATAAATTAGTAAGAGTAAAGATAGAGTCTAATTTACATATAAGTGGCTGTAAATCTCTATTTAGTTACCCGACTAAGAGTAGGAAAACCTATCTATATAATACTATTTAGAGGTACTATACGAATAGTAGTACTTACTTAATACTAGAAGGTCTATTTTATCTTTTTATATAAGGCTGTTTAGAAGTAGTATATAATAAAGAAGTAAGACAGCGCATAATAACGTATAACCAACTACTATAGAGTAATAAGTAATACTAGCTCTATCCCTAACCAACTAATATAATATATTAATATATAACTAATATATATCTCTTATAGGTATTTTAGTAAAGACCCTAGTAGAGTAGATAAATATTAAGGACTGGGTGGATAAGATTAAACTATTAGAAGATATATTTAAGAAGAAGCTTAATTTGTATATAGTTAACTTAATTATAGAACTTTATATATTAAGTATAATAGGCGTATAAACTCTTAAGAACTTCTAAAGCGATTTTATAGACTGGGAGCTTATATACTTTAGAGACTTTAGCTAACTATTTCTGCGAGAACTAATAGCTACCCTATAGAATAAGAGTATAAGTTTTAAGAAGGATATAATAGAAGCTACTATACTATATAGACTTGTAAAAGGAGAATATATATTTACTATCTTAACAGAGCATTATATAAAGCTATTACTACTATCGCTAGTCTTAATACTACAAAGGATATTTTTATATAAACTACCTATAGACCTAATACCTCCTCTATAACTAGTATAACTACTTATAATCCAATCTCTATATAACTTATATTAACTTCTACCTATATAAGATATTATAGTAGAGAACCTTATATCTAAGAAGGTTGTACAATTCTAGAAGGCCTAGAAGAAGGAGAACAACTATATAGGGCAACTATATAATATTCTAGTTAATAAGGCTATAGTATTTATTAAACTCTACTAACGTCTTACTATCTATAAAGCCTCGTACGTAAACATCTTTTCTAATATTCTTAAGGGCCGTGTATATATATTCTACCTTTATAATATCGGCCCTAAGAAGACGTAGAAGGTCCTGTATAAACAGCTTAGCAATTACTTTAATACTAACGTAAATTACAACTAATATTAGATAGATTAGACGATAATAAGCTTTATATAAATTAAGCAGGAGAACCCTATAAAAACTCCGCACGAAGCCCTTAAAACTATAATTAATAAACTTACTCTTGCGTAAAGAGTTCTTAGTCTACAATTTTAAGGCGAGATACTGCTTTATACTACTATTATATAAGTATACTAAGAACAACCTAAGCTTAAATAAGTTATATTCTTAATTAAGCCTATATATAAAGTACTATTTAGTAATCTCCGAGTAGTACTCTAAATTTTAATCGACCGATAGAATAATATATTTATAAATAAACCCTAGGACGTATACTATACTAATAGAAGATATAACTTATCTTATACGCGTAGCTTTTAATAATATAGGAGAAGTTAAAGGGGATATAGAAGATTATGCTTCTCTATACAATTAAAACAATACTTTATCTATTATAAGGAAGGGTACTAGTTAATAAATTATTCTCGCACGGATTAATCCTATATAAAATACTAGTATATCTCTTCGTACAAAGAATTTTATAATAAGATATTAACGCGTAAGAAGGTAAGCACGTATATCTAAGAATTTAAAGGTAAACTAGAGTAGGAGGAAGAGGAGTTATATAATAATAATAACTTAGATAAAGAGGAAGGTAAGAAGATTATTAACTACCTTACTACTACTACATTTCTCTACTATATAATAGTAGAGGATATCTATAGCCTAGAACTTAAAGGATACGCAGAACAATTTATCCTTAAAAACCGATATTATATAGTATATTAAGGTAAACTATAGAATACTAGTATAGTAAGAATTTCTACCGTTAGAAAGTTACAACTTAAAGTATATCTACGAGAATTCTCTCGTATGAAAGTAGACTGGATACTAAAGAAGGAGAGTATTAACTTTAGAGGATAAAGATTAATAGGATTAATCGGTACTATATAAATTACTAACCTAGTTAGTAACGTAATATATTATATCCTAGACACCCTAATACTATTTCTACTATCTCTAGTAGATGTAGACCAAATAGGTATATACTTTAATAATATATAGAATATAATTATATAAGATAATAGAAATACTATTCTAGTTATATAAAAATAGAGTTATCTATTCTTTAATATATAAAAGGAGGAATTAATATCCTTTTTTACTAAATATAAACTTCGACGACTGTATAGAAGATTTAACTATTCTTATATAGAACAACTCTATATAATACTTAAGAATACTATATATAACGTTAATCCCTCTATACTTAAGAAGATTGAGAAGTTCTGCTATATATATTAGCTATATAACCTAGTACTATAAAGATTTAAATTCACGATTAAGGATAATTTATACTTTAATTATAAGATAGTAATTAATACTATATAAATTAGCAACTAAGATATACTATATATAATTAACGCGGATATATCATTCTAAGCGGCAACTTTTTTAAAATTAATATCTATATAAGATACTTAAGACGCGCTTTATAAGTACTCGATTAATATATATTAAAGCCTACCTAATTATATTATATATAACCTAATATAAACTTTATATTTAAAGACTTCCGGAATTATATAAAGATTATAGAAGTAATATATTAACAAATACTAGTAGAGGCTTATTAGACTATAGAGAAGATTAAGCGTACGCACGCACTACTATAATATATATATAATATCTTCTATATAGAATTAGATAATTATATAGATAATAAGTTAGTATTATAAATAGCTGTTAAAGCCCTTAATAATATAGTAGAACTAAACGGTTTTATACCTATATTACTTATATTTAGAATATACCTAAGAATTAATATAGATTCCGTACTATCCTCTAATATTACTATATAAGCTAATACTATATAAAAGATAATAAGAATACTTTAAAGTAAGAGAGTAAAAGTTAATATTAATTATATAATTAATACCTAGAATAGCTTAACAGTATATAAAGTTCTAAATCTTCTACTTAGTTCTAAAGTAAAGATATAATAAGAGAAGAAAGGATAGATAGAACTATATATAGTAAAGGGGATTAAGGCCTAAGATATTATTGTTAAAATAGAGAATAGTCTAGAGAGGTTCTACTATATATAAGTTAGGCTGTATTATTATATAAAAGATAAAGATAAACCTATATAAGAACTGCTAGACCTAGATAAACTAGCACCTATATAAAGGGGCCCTCTATAGGTATAAAAGAGAGGTCGCCTATATAAGCAACTAGCTCCAACTAATAGACTATATAAAACAGCCCCTTAAGTAGTATTAGATTCGTTATACGAACTAGAACTAAAACTATAACTAGTTAAGAGAAGCTAAGAGAAACCGTATAAGAATCCTATATAGGCTATAACCTTCCTAACCTAAAAGGAAAAGGAAGACTATATACTAGCAACTAAGCTTTATATAGACAGTATAATTATAACACCTAAGAAACTATTTAAAGAATTAGATCGTATAGAAATAGAGAGTCTAATTATAAGTAGTACGTTTAAGGTACTCTCGTACGATCTATTAGTTTATAAGGGATAAATCTTCGACCTTTAACTTATACGTAAAGTTAAAGGGAAATTAATAAAACTATATAAAAAGTTACAACTTATATTTATAAAGTATTTAGATAAGAAGAAGAAGGAAACCTTTATACAGTCTCCTACAATTTAGAGAATAAGTTAGAGGCTAATTCTAGCTATTAGCCTATTACTAATAGTTTTATATAGTATATACTATAAACTATATAATATTACTTAAGTATATATATAGTCTATAGATAAGCTTATCCAGATACTATTCGCTTAACTACTAAAAGAACTCTATAAAAGCTTTCCTCCCTATATAATATTTAGAGTTATACAACTACTATATAGTATAGTAGAATCTAGCGTATATTAGTTTAAGATATATTACAACTACTATAAGGATAAACTTCGTATAGAAACCTCCTTATATAATCTATACCTATTAATTATATATAAAAGCATAAAAATATTTAGAATTATAGGGCTGTAAATAGATAATACCCTTAGTATTATTATAAATAAGTTTACGCAACGTAAAGAAGAAGAACTATAGAAGGCTATATTCCGCGCGAAGCCTAAAACAATATTATTATATAAATAGCCTGTAGAATTTAATAGAGGAAAGATCTAGCTTATATAAGATAAAACTATAATCTTATTAACTTAGAAAGGATAAGCTAAGAACCTCTATATAGTAGACCTAAATATAAAGGACGCTATATAAAAGTATATTAAATAGTAGAATATATTATACTTTTAAGGCTAGAGCGTTATTAATATTAGATATTAATATAGTAAAGATTTTATAGTTAAATTACTAGAAGAATTAGACTAGTAGTATAATACCTATATAATATATATCTAGCTATAGTATAGACTTTACGTATTTAGGCTCAAATAGGTTCTTTTAACTATAATTTTTATCTAAAGTTAAGTTAATTTTAGTTTTAAATTCTTTTAACTGATATAATATTTTAAATAGCTAGTAATTATATTAAATATAAGTTAATAGATAGAACTTTAAATAGTACTATCTAGGCTTTAAGTTATATAAAGGTTATAAAATAGTTACTTTAGAATCTCTTTTTATATTAAATTTAAGTAGTTTATAATCTTTAATAACTATTTAAATAGCTTATTAATAGATAGTAATATTAGTAGATTATAAATATTAAGTTAAGTATTAGTTAGTAGTAAAAACTAGCTATTTATTCTTATAGTCTAGGTTTATATAATACTTATATATCTATAGCTATCTTAAAATTAACTAGTATTTTCCTAATATAATTATATAAAAATATACTATTTTTAAATAGTTTAGGTGTTAGAGAGTTAGATTAATTAAGTAGGAAATAGTTCTTCTATAAAAGACTTTTCTATTAAAGTTAGTTAAATATAAATTATATAAAAGTTATATCTTTTAGAATTTTAAGGTATATATAAAGTTTCTATAAATATAGCTATAACTAATAGCCCTAGTATTAATAAGAATATTAATATTTTACTAGACTAGGTCTTAATAAATTAAAAAAGAAGCCAGAATCTAGTAGTTCTATAACTATTTCTATAGAAGCTAGTTCTATAAGTATATAGAAATTTAGTATAGATATAGTTTTAAGAGATAATTTACTTCTAGAATAGACCTTTTAATAATATTCTAGTTAGTAAAACTAGCTGTATTTAAGAATAAGAATAATAGCTTTATTTATAAAATAATAAACGCATTAAAAATTGGTTAGAAAATTAGTTAAAGGATTAAGAATAGAACTTATAAGGTATAGTAGAACTCTAAAACCCTTAACATATTAATAGTAGAAGAGTATTATATTCTAGTAAAATATATCCCTTACTATTATACTTATAATAGCGTCTTTTACAGTAATATCTTTCTTATTTATTAGATCTTATAGGTATATAACTAGAAGTATTAAGTTTTATAGCGTTTAAGATCTTCTAGTAAGTAGTATAATATTTTAGTTATTTATAGTAGTTGTTAAATAGATAATATAAGTTAATATTATATAAGAAAATTAGATTAGTATAGTGATTTAGGGTACTAGGTATTATAATATCTATTATAGTATAGTAGAACTTATTAGAAAGAGAATATTAGAGATATATAATTTATCCGGTCTTATTTAATTTAGTATCTACAATTAGGCGTTGGAATTTAGTAAAGTAAGTAAAAAACCTGCTTCGGCCTTATTTTAAAGTCTCTAGCTTACTCTATACTATAGTCTTCTTATTCTAGTCGCTATAAGTAGATTTTAAAAAGGCGACTAAGCTAATTATAAAGTTAATACTCTTATCTATTAATAAGTTAACTAATATTACTAGATCTTATTTTAGGCGGGAATAGATATATAGAAGATAGGTACGTTTAGTTAGGTATTAGTTAGCGTTTCCTTCTAGTTTATAGTAGAGCTTTCTAATAAAGTATAAAAGCTCTAAATATTTACTAGAAAATATTAACAAGTTAAATAAGTAGTTAGAATAGAAATATAAATTATATATAATTTTAAATAGATTAAAGGTTAACGTAAACATCTATTTAGAAGTTAGAGTTGTAAGCTAAATTAAGCTAAGAGTAGGTAATAGTTCTATTACTATTAATATACTAGTAGCTAGTAGAAGGATAGCTATTTAGCGGCTACTAAATTCTCTTTATATCGTTTTAAAGTCTAGCTTATAGCAGTTCTCCTATTTAACTAAGACCTCTACTAATATCTTATTCTTCTATTATAAAGAGTTTAGTTTTCCTTAAATCTTTTTAAATATATTAATAAGCGCGTTTTTATCGATAATATATAATAGTAGATAATATAATATAATATTATAGACGCTTATATATAGTTAGTTAATTATATTTTAAATAGTTAACTCTATTACTATATACTATATATAAATATTAAAATATTATATAAAGAATAGAAATATCTATATTATATAGGTTTTTATAAGAGCTAGGTCTGTGCTACTATATAGGTTAGCCGGATTAGTAAAACCTTCCTCTATTATAGTTATAATAAGTCGGTTATATTCTAGCTAGTAGTTAATAGCTGTTATTAGTAGCTAGTTTAAATATTATAGTAAGAGTCGTATAGGTATAGAGGTATTATAATATTACTATAATATATAGTATTTATTTAGCCTCTTTAATAAACTATATAAATCTACTTTAAATTATTATAGATAATAAGCTAAAAGAATTTTATATAAGCTTTAATTAAGATAAAAATTTAAGCGTATTATTTAGAGTTTTTAATATCTATAGTATTTATAGTATAAGAAGTCTTAGTAGGGTATATAATTATATTTTAAAGCGTTTAAGTACTATCTATATATTTTAAAGAATTAGATCTAATATTTTAAAAACTTTTTAATAGTTATTATATATAAATATATTAAAAAACACGTTTTTAAAAGCTAGTAGAAAGCCTTTCTTATTAATATAGAAGATATACTAGTATACTAAGTCTTATACGCGTTAAGAGTACTTCTATTTTAAAGGCTTAAAGTAAACTATATTAAGTAGTAAGAGGATATATAATAAATAGGCTAGTATATAGAGGGTAAGAATCTTATTCTTAAGGTAGTAGTTCTTAAAATTCTGGTTAAAGTAGCTCTTATAGCTATCTAGAATTAGTAGCTAATATATCTCTATCTAATATGCTTTTAAATAAGTATTAAAGTATTTTAATTACTTAAAACTAAATATATTATTCGTTTAGCTATTTTTAGATACTAAAAGCTTCTAATTATATAGTATATTTATCTTCTTATACTAAGAAAAGATATAGATACGCCCTTTATAGATAATAAAAGGTAGGGTTATATACTCTACTATATAAATACTCTAGATAATAGTAATCTACTTCTAATTATTTAACTATATAAGATTAGACTTTATATATCTCTCTAAACCTATAATAATTTTTATAAACCTAATTATATCTAATTAGAAACTAGTCTTATTAAAGTTATATATATCTTTATTATAAATACTATATATAGCTTTTATTTCTTTAATAAGTTTAAACTATACGCTAATAACTTTAGAATTTTTCTACTATATTCTCTAATAGTTCTTTACCTAATTAAATACTATTTTAAGCTTATTTATATATATTATAAATCTCTTAATCTAATTCTTGTCTACTAGTTTTTTACTATATATAGCTAATAGTTTATCTATTATATCTACTACTTTATATAGCTAGAGCGTAAATTTTCGCGAATTTAAGTTAAGAATATATTATATAATTATCTACTCTTTAGTTATAATTAACTTTTAGTAGTTTATATAATAATTAATATATATAAAAGTTCCTTTATATTTCTATTAAAGAAGTAGTTACAGTATATTAAATATATTAGTAGTAGCTTATAGGCTTTAGAATTAGCCAGCTTTATATACTTAAAAGATAAACTTAATTCTATCTTTTTATTAAGTATTATCTCTTTATAGGTATTAAGGTATTATATATTATAGTTGTCGTATTCGCTACTAAGAAATTTTAGCTTACTTAATAGGATAGTTTACTTAATAGTACTTTATATTAGCTATTAATAACTAGTAATTAATAGATATCTATTATATAGTTTTCTATATACTAATTAAAGTATTTAAACTAGATAATACTAATCTTATTATTTATCTAGCTATTATTACTAGTTATAATCGCCTAATTACCTAATATATTATTACCTTTATATTAATAAGATAGGTAGTAAATACTTTTAAAAATAATAAATAGTAGAATTATCTAGCTAATTATATTAATTACTAAGATTATTATAGTCTATTTATAATCGTTTAGCTAGATAGCTTTTATATAACAATTTTCTAACCCTATAATAACTAGCTAAACTAATATTTAGCCTATAATAAAGCCTATTTTATTAAAATTATATATATTCTTATCTTAAATTTTATACTTCTCTTTTATACTCTATAGAAGCTAGGACTATATATTTATAATTATTAGATTTTCGTATAGAGTTTATAATTAATTATAAGAATAGTTTAATTAGGTTTTAAAACGTTTAATATATTATATAAAGTTTTAAGGCTAGTAGATATTAATCTAACTAGTACTATATTTAGCTAATAGTCTATTTACTATAACTTATATACTATTAATTATAGGCCGAAATCCTCGTAAATTCTAATTAAGAATATAGCTAATATGTACCTCTTTTTTAATCTTTATAAACTTCTTTAAATTTAGTTTATAATTATATTATATAACTATTCTAGTATATTAAAGGTAGAGAGTACTTTAAGAGTAGTAAAAAGTTATTATAGCGCTATTCTCGATTAAAACTTAATCTTAATTAATAGCTAAAATTATAAGAATAATTTATAATTCTTTATAAATTAATTATATATTACTATATTAAACTATTATATATTAATTTAAATAGGCCGTTAGAAGTTTAGTAAAATAATAGCTTATTTATACTAATAGCTCGCTTATAAACTATATTATATTTCTAATCTAACTATTATTAAAATCTAGAATAGTTAATAGTATATTAACTTTTTATAAAGTTTAAAAGTAGATACTTATTAAAATATATTATTTAAATAACTTTTATTTTAGATTTTATAGTTTTTAATTTAATATTTAATTAATAACTTTAATAAATATCTATTTAATTTAAATTAATATATAATAACTTTAAAATATATAAATATATTATAAAAATATTATAGAAGTATTTCTAGTAAGAATTATATTTTAGAATTAATATAGTTAGATAAATTTTCTAGTAGATTGTTTAGCTTAAACTATATTTAGTATAACTTACTTAACTTTAGTATTAGCCTACTAATATATAGCCTCTACTTATAGTATAGATAAGATACGTCTCAGCTCTAGAGGTTTAGTTGTTATAAGGCTGCATTTACAGTTCTTAGCGGCGGCTAATATATTAGTCCCGCCGAGAGTTTAGAATAGTTAAATAAAAGTCTATTACTAATATAGCGTTAAAATTTATCTAGCGCTTAATTAACAATTCCTTATACACCTCGGAGAATATTATACCGTAATCCTGATGAATAGTTAGGCTACTTCCAAGTTAATACTACGCCGCAATCTTAAATACTATACTATAATTCTAATACTATATTACAATCTTAATAATTTGTAGAGTAAGCTGTTAAACGAAATTTATAAGAACCTCTACTGTTAGTACTAGGAGTTCCGAGGGCTATCGTCGAACTATAATAACCGCAGCTTTTCGATTTAATTTAGACGTTTGGACGGAACGGTACTAGGTTAATACTATATAGTAAGCCTAACGCCATGCCGCAATCTAATAAGGGATAAGGCTAGTTTTAGGCTAATACTATACTGTAATCCTTAATACTATGCAATATTAAGGCAAATAGTATAAAATAGATATAAGTAGGACCTCTATTAAATTATATTATATAGTCTTTTACTATATATAGGTTAATATCCGATTAGATGTCGTTCTTATTTATTATTACAGCGGCTAACCCGGACGTCTATAACTTCCTAAGATTTAAGTAGGTTAGTAAAATAGAGACCAGCCGCCTTATTAAGGGCGAGTATTAATCTTCCCTAGAAGCCCTAGGTTGCTAGGCTGAGGTATATACTTTAACTTAGATAGAACTCTAATATAATCTGCTTATATATATATTTACGCTACTAATTAGTAATATAGTAAATAGGGCGAGAGGACTAGGGTAACAGGGATAGTATAGAAACGTTCGTTTTTACCGAATACATAGAATATAAGCCTATAGTAATCTACTGCTGCTAGTTAACTATCCTATTTCTTCGGCCCTCTAGTCTAACTTTTACTGTTTCGAGTTCTCGCTTTAGCAGACAACCGTAAACTCTAAGTAGAGATACCTATTGCGCCCTACGGCGCGTAGCTAGTACCGCTATTTAAAGCTATAGCAGCATGTAATAGACGAGGCCCTATACTTTAGACTAGCCGGCCCTAATAGACGTAGAAGAAGCGGCTAGTATTATAGCGAAATTCATCTTTAATCTATTACACCGGGCTATATACGCGCCCTTAATGCGTTAAAGACCCTTTCAAATACTAATAGAATCGAACTTCTCTTTAACTATATATTAAAACCTCCTATTAGCTATATATATACTAGATAGTAAATATTCAGCGTTCTTAACAGCGGCATATATATTATACGTTAGCCCAGTTCGACGGAAAAGACCTAACAGCTAATTATAAAAGCTGCTGGTATAAAAAAGTTCGAGAATTTCTACTCCAGTATTTAATTTCCTATATCTTTAGTACTATTACTATCTTAAGTCTATATTTATTACTCTTCATCTATTTACCTATATTTATATATTCTCGAACCGCTTAAAAAGCCTTCTTATCAATTTAATTACTATAGGTGAGTTTCCAGCGGTATTTTACATCATACGTTCTAATTCTATAAATAGCTAATAACTATAGATATCGTTTTACAGCTTATTATAATATTAGAGGTTATAATAAAACTACTCTAATAGGTAAATTCTTCTACAGTTTGTGTAAGTATATAATTTATTAACCTACTTTACTTAATTTTATAATTACAGTTAAAAATACAAGTATTATTTATTCTCTTTATTAAGAATTAGCCTAGATGAAAAGGATGGCACTCTATTCTGTAATAAAACGAGACTAATATTATTATAGGGATTTTCGGCTAGTCTACTAAGCTGTATTAAATATCGACGTACCATATTACGGTTAATATTACGCCGGATATCGCGCTGGATATTAGCTAATATACCCCTTTTTTATATATATAAATATAGCCCGCTAGCTATCTTTAATTAACTAGTTCAACTCCTTATCTCCCTCCCTAAGATAAGATTCGCCTCTTACTATAGTTATAAGCCCGGTTACCGTACTAAAATAGCTGTAACTCAATTTATATATTATAATTAATATTGCTCCTTTTTATTTAGTATCGTAATATCGCGATATTATTATCTTTATCGTTTACTAACGATCTTTAAGTACTCAGCTATTAGAATTACGTATAAATTCTATACTTTATAAGCCTATTAACACGCTATATCGTGTTTAAGGCTATTTTATTCTCTAGTATTAATATATTCTAGTATATTTCTAGTATTATAACGGTTGTATACTCCTCTATAGCTATATTTAAGAAGAAGATACTTAGTACTTCTAGCGATTAGAAGGATTAGCTTAAGCAGTATAAACTAACGGCTAGTAGGCTGAGGGTATAGGAATATTTAGATCTAAGCGTACCTCCTAAAGAGGTTAAAATCTATAGGCTAGAACCTTCTCTCTCTAATATAGGTGAGTTCCGGACCCCGAAGATAAATTTAGAAGGGGAAATAGAAAGATACTCCTCTAGTAGAGTTATATATAAGAAGATAACCTCGATATAAACAATAGATTGGAACTGGGCAAGGGACTAGTATAACCGATAGAGGAAGGATTAGATTAAGATCGACGACACTCTCTGTACTATATATAGCGATATTTTAACAACAATATTACCTTAATATAAAGTAATACTTAGCAATAATATAACTAGCTATAAGATTCTTAGAATCTTATAGGAAAAGTTAACGCCTACTATCGAGTCGAGAGAGTAACTAATCTAGAAGGAATATTAAGCTCTCCTTAAGTACCTAACTGATAGAGAGGTAGAGAAGTAGCTAAATTAGTAGAATCAGATAATCTATTATACTAAGGCTGCTAGCTTAGCAGAAGTTTAGGGCCTTAGAGTAGAAAAGGATTTTCTTCTAATAGTTACTAAGAAAGATAAAGTATGGGCGCTAATCTATATAGTACCGATCAACACTAAAAATAAGCTAGGTAGGATTAATCAACCGATTCCTACAATTAAATAATTAGTATACTAATATACTAATTACTATAGATATTTTAATTTATAGAAAATGCTCAGCTTATTTACAGCTTTATAATATCTATTAATTCCTTAAGTAAATTCTAATAGTACTACATAGCAGTCTTAAGAAAAATCCAGTTCGCGATTACATACTCTACTACCCTACTTCTATAAGAAGCGGCACTTCTAGAGTAATTATAAGTATATAAACGAATTAATTAGGCTACTAAACTAGATACTAGATTAGGAAATACTAAAAACCCGAGATAATATCTTAAATAGGAATAACTAGGGGAAAAAGAATACTCTAAAGATAAATATAGAAAAATATAAGAAGTTAAAATCCTCGTTTAATAGTAAAGCCTCTATAAAGGCTGTTAGCCTCTAGAAAAATACTTAGGTAATTTAAAGGGGCAATTTTTTAGCAAGTACTACCCCTAAGAAAGAAGAGACTAGTATTTTAAATCGGTAGATATTTAATCTAGGTTCTAATATTTATATATATAACTCTAAGGCTTTTAGTTAGTAGACTATTTAGATAGTAAATTCTAAAGATAAAATTGCTGCGGGAAGTAGTATATACTTTATATTAGAATAGGGTACTATTATAATTATAATTAATTCTCCTATAGGCCTAAGAGATATTAAACTAATAGAAGTTACTTATATCCCTTAGTTACTAACTAATATAATAGCTCTAATTAGAAATAGAAAATAGAGTATCTAGTTTAACTTAGGTAGAGATTACCTTTACTAGTATAATTACTATAATATCGTTTATTATTTAGAGTTATTTAACAGCTACTAGCTACTAGATATAGACCTAATAAAAAGGCCTCTACTCGATTTGCTTTCTAGATATAAGATAGTTATAGTAATTAAGGAAAAGCTCTTTTATTACTAGTAACTAATACGAATTATTTTTTTAGCTGAAGCGTACCAATTATTAGACTACTTAGGTAGAGATTTAGTATTAGCCTTATTTTAGGTAGCTAAGAGTATCTAGTTAAATAATTAGAAAGTACTAATATAGTAAGATTACTAGATATATATATAAGTAAAGTTATTATAGTAGATTAATTAATATAGTTAGCTTTATCTAACTATTAAACTATTTAAGAGAATCGCGATTAATATTATACAACTTTAGAAGAACTATAAGAAGTACTATAATAGTAAGAGATATCTATTTTATATAGTTAATTAGGTGTTCTAGTAGTATAAGGGATTTATAATATATAATTAGTTAAAATCTACCCTTATAAAAGCCTTTAAAATACTATTAGCAAAAATTAAATAATAGTATAAAAGAAAGATTATATATATCTATATAAATAACAACTTAAACTTCTTAGAATTTATAGAAGTATTACTTAATTAAAGAATTGTAATTAAAGCTCGCGCGCTTTATATACCTAAGTAGAATAGCTTAGCGGAGTAAGTAGAATACTAAATTATAACCCGCGTATATACTCTTATAATAGAAAGTAATATCTCTAATAAATATACTAATAAATTAGCTTATACAGCGATATACGTACTTAATAGAACGCCGATTATAAGCCTTCAATTTAAAACCCTATATAAGGCCGTTTTTAGCTATAAACTGTCTCTTACTTACTTTTAGGTTATAGAATCGCGAGCGTACGTTTTAGATAAAACTCTATTAAAAGGTAATAAACTAGTATTATAGGTACTAATTAGAAAACTCTTATAATATAAAAGTACGAATATATACTAAATACTAATTCTAAAACTAAAATAGGTACTTAATACTAGAGACGTTATATTTAGCGATATTATATCTAGTAAGGAGGAGGAATATCTGCTAAAAGAATCTTTAGAAAAGATTCTTTTTCAAATTAATAATATTAAGAGCTCTATTAATAGTAGCAATAATAAAATAATTAAAGTTGCAGAAGCGATCTATAAGAATTAGCTGCCTAATTAAGGTATTCCTACTAAGTTAGTAGATAATTTAATTAGTAAGAAGGCCTATTAGTAGAAGAATACTATTTGTAAAGAATAAATCGATGATATTACTAGTAATTAGAGACTTCTAACACTAGAATTAATACCAGCACTAGTACTAAAGAATTAGGATACCCCTATAGCGCTACTAGTAGATAGTAAAAATACTGTATTTAGCGATAATTTACTATAAGGATAGTAACTATCGCTTTCTTATACTTCTATACTCTTAAGAAGAATAAATAATATCCTATAGAGGGAAGAAATTAGCAGCTAAATATTAAAGGATAATATAATTTAAGAAGGTAGATCTCTATACAGCCGTAGGCCGCCTTAATTATACTTTACAACCTTTACAGCACTATTTAATAGCGAGCTAATACCGGTATATTATATAAAGGAAACTTATACTATTAGAAAATATTATCGCAATTAGCTTCTACTAGAACTAAAGTACTATAAGGATCTAAAGAATTACCCTTTTAATACTAGCTTTTATATATAATAGTATAGGTAAGATAATAGGTCTAAATATAGTACAAATCTACTTAGAGGTATATAGGAGTATGTAGGGG
>ML986807.1:12397-25234 GCA_010094045.1 Lojkania enalia
TGCGGAGGATACTTAGTTATAAGCCTCTTATATAAGTTATATATAAAGGCCTAAATCTAATAGGATATATAAGTAATTATTATAGAGGAGTAGCCTGTTCTCTATCTAATACTTATAGGGTAAAAGTATATATTCCTATATAAAGGAGGCTCGGTTTTCTTATAATAATATATTAATCAACTCTAGAGAATTTAGTAATATAACCTACTCCTAGCCTTTAATAATATTTAGTATAGCCGCTTAAATTATTATTTAGATAATATAGGACTAGACTAATTTAGTATTAATTTAGGAGTAAAGTTAATATAGTCTAAATAGGACTCTCGACTAGTTATTAGTTTAAGCTACTTTTAAGTTTTCTATATCTTATTCGTAATAACTAAGAATATCTACTCTAGTATTATTCTTATCTAGGGTATACTTAATTCGGAACTAATACTAAACTAATTCCTTAGTCTAATAAACTTAATAAGTATTAAGTACTTTTATAGTTATAAAATATTTAAGTAAGCGATAATTAGTATATATTAGAATCCTAGCAGCTACTAAAGTAAGTTCTATTCTCTATTATTTAAACGTAGTAACGATTGCGAATAGTTTCTTATTATAGATCTTCTAGTTTAGTTCTAAACTAGATAGAATCTTACTATAGAATACTATAGGGTACTATTTTCCGTTAGGATATTTCTATAATAGTACTCTTACAACTACTCTATTAGAGGTATTAGTTTCCATTTTTATTTCTAACGTAGAGTTAAATTAGTAGAGAGTAGATATATTTAATAGAGCTAACTTTGATTTCTTAAAGGCAATATTATATTCTAAAGTCTATATAAAAGGGGTTATAAAACTCTATAGTACGATAATTAGCTTTATAATATACAAGAATTCCGGTATAAACTATTAATAGAATCTAGTAAAACCTAAAAAGGATTTTACACCCGTTATAGTAGTAGATAGTTACTAGTTACATAGTACTTTCACCTTCTTTAGGTTAACCTTAAAGCTTTTATTTAAGAGGATATAGCTAAGGTATTTAGTTCGGGTAATATAGAATTCGCTCTTTTTAATATCAACTTATAACCCTACTTAATATAATCTCTTAAGAACTTTCTTAACATAAATAATATATATTACCTCGTCTTTAGAGTAGATAAAGATATCATCTAAATAAGTAATATAGAAGTTATCTAGGTAGTTGATTAATACGTTGTTTATATAGTACTAGTAAGCTACTAGGCTGTTATACAATCTAAAAGGTAGAATTTTATACTTGTAGGTTCCGTATTAAGTCTGAAAGGTAGTATATTTCTTAGAACTAAAGTCTATTCTAATCTTATTAAAGGCTATATAAATATTAAACTTAGTAAAAATTACTACCTTAGTAGGCTTAGATAGAAGTTTATCTATACGCGGTATTAGATATATATTCTTATAGGTAAGAGCGTTAAGTCTATAATAATCTATATAGATATATAAAGTTGCTATTAAGTTTATAAATGCAAAGGATTAGAAATATAAAAGAGCTCAGACTCTACTTAATATACCTATTCTATAGATTATCTATAATATACTTCTTAGTTACCTCTAGCTCCTTAATATTCTACTTATATAACGGGCTATAACTATTAGAGAGGGGTTCTATAAGAACAATCTTATAATTATAAGGGTAGTATTCTAGTGATTAATAAGCCGTAGTTTTACTAAATATATCCTAATATCTATAGTATTCAAATAGTAATTAGAGATTTACTAGTACTTCGTTTTTAGCCTCATCTTCTAGCTCTAGGGCTTACTTATCTTTAATTAGCCGCTCAATTTCGTATAGAGACGTAGAGAAAAACTTATTCTCTTTCTCTTTATATTAAAGTAGAAAGTATTAGCTGTAATAAGAGTGATAATAGGAGAATAGATTTTTTTCGGATTAGATTTGGACTTTATTATATACGGCCGTATAAGAGTTCTAAGCTTATTTAGACTATAGGCTATAGAAGATTAATATAGTTTTAAGAATCTTAGTAGACTCTTAATATAATAGATAGTCGGACTATAAGACTACTAATACTAGTCCTTTTTCTATAGAGTATTATGTTGCTAGATATTTAACTCTACCTCCTTATCGCGTACTAGCTAAGTTAATTATATAAGAAGAGGAGATGAAGAATTATAAGTAGTAAGATACTTAGAGAGCTGTATAATCCAATTCTTATCTATATTTAGCTAGAGTTGAAAATAATATAACTATTTAATACTAATAATATAATCCTAAGTATTTAGATCTATAATAATAAATAGGTAGTTTTAGATAGTTTTCCTATTAATTCGTAGGTGTAAGTAGATATACTAATTAACTAGGGTTTAGATTCGGTCCTAAAAACCTTTAATAGTAATTTTAAAGAGTAAACGCTATATTAATATATATAGAGTTTAGAAGAGTAATCTAGCTACTATAAAATTAAGGAATAAGAAGCCTTAGGTACTAGTATTAATAAGGGCGTTTAGTTATATACTAATGCCTTTTAAATATAGAATAGTAGAAATTTAAAAATACTTTCCTCTAAATAAATACGATAAATTAATATTTAATAAGTTATACTTATTTAAGTCTAGAATAGAGAGTTTTCTTAGGCGTCTCTATTTCCTACCTAAGAACTATCTAGGTAGTACTTATTTACATCTAGAAACTCTTCTTTCTTAATCTTCTCTTATTTAACCTCTATTTCTTATACTTTAAAGACTATATATTTATTTATAAAATATCTTAGTTTACTATAGTTATAGTAATTACCTAGAGTTGTATACCTTTTAGATATAGGAGTCTTACTAGATTATTAAAAAACGATTATAGTAGAATAAAGTATTAATACTAGGGTAGATTAAGGTAGTATTAAATTATAGATTACCTTAGATAAACTCTTAAAAGCTTTCTAGTACTAATCTAAATTTATTTTAGTTATAACCTATAAGCTAGCAGTTTATTCTAGAAGGTTAGAAATACTTCTCCTTTCTATATTATAGGCTGTTAAGTAGGCAACTATAGTATTAAAGAAGCCTTTCTATATAAGCTTAAAGCTAAGGTTTAGTATTCTTAGGTTGGAGAGAATCTTATTTTATAGGTAGAAGAACTACTTAGATTAGAATACGGATCCTCTAATAGTTGTACTAATAAAGTAAACTTTAAAAGTTAGGAACGCTTCTCTCTTATTTATTCTTAGGATCTAAAACGCCTATTACACCTCTATCTCTTTATTATCTATAATAAAATATAATCGTAGAAGTAAAATTATTTCTTTAATATTCTTAAACTAATATTAGTCTAATTTAGCTAGGTATTTTAGCTTTAGATACCCTTTCGTAATACTAGAGATATATCTCTATACCAACGCTATATATATATACTCTATCCGATAGTAATCTATATTAATCTTAAGTTAGTCTAGAATCGAAACTTACTATTATTTAAATATAGGTTTATTACTATCTATAAAGCTTTCGATCTTAGATATATATTTAGTAAGGTAGGCTTAAAGGGGCTTAAGGGTAGCTAAGAAGTTTCTTACTAGAAGAGTTATAAAAGTTTCTTAGCGTATTATTAGTACTAATTTAGTAGTTTATAGAGGTTAATCGGGACTAATAGTTCTCTATTATATTAAGTATATAATCTTCTCTTATAAAATTATAATTTATTCTTTAAGGGTTAGTTTACTCTAATTTCCCTCTAAATTAGATAGGTTCTTTACTACCAGCCCTGTAGAAAGGGGTCCGCCTATTATAGGGTCCCTTATAGGAGGTAACGGTTATTCTATACGCGTAGATAGAAGTTTACTCTTATTACAACTTATATATATATCGATTCTAGTATAGGAATTAGAAGGTAAATTATAGTTAGATATTAACGGTTACCTCTAATTCTAATAGGTTATTAGTAGTCTCCGAGTTTCTACCTAGGCGCACTCTATATAGCTTTTTTAAAAGCAATCCTAATTATAGGGGATAGGAAGTTCTAAACCTAAAAGCTTTAGTTAATAAAAGGTCTCTAAAATTCTATCTAAATAACTAAATAATTTAATATAATAGTATATAAGTATTATAATTTAAATTAAATTAGATATATTTTAGACTTAGATATATTTAAATAAACAATTAATACGATATTATTAAAGAGGCTATTACTAGTAGTATTAAGTTTTTCTATATAATATAATAGTATAGGTAAGATAATAGGTCTAAATGCGGTATAAATCTACTTAAAGGTATATAAGAGTATGTAGAGGATTAGGGACCTAGGAATTCTATTAACACCTATAGGCCTTATACGAAAGGATATAGAAAAACTACCAAGCTACTTATAAGGGAGTATACAACTATATATAGATGGGAAAAGGGGTAGAACCGGGGGTAGGATAAGATAAGTAAAAAGCTTTAGGATAAGGTTATATATAAAGCTTTTCGTAGAACGATTTCTTTATATCGTTATACTTCTAATATATAGGTAAAGTACTTAATTAGTATTCTTTAAGCTCTATCTAACGCTAAGAATTTTATAATATAGTTATATATAGTATAGATATAATCTACAATTTATAATATATACTTATAGTATAAGCTTATTAGATTATTACTAACGTACAGTATAAGCGAGCTGATCACCCAAGCGAGCTGATTATAATGCTAAGACCACACTAAAATCGCGACTACTTTTCGCAAAATATTATACTTTCTTACATTCTATCGTACTATATAGTATAGTAGCCTATTCTTCTATATCTATAACATTATTTTTACACGTCCGCGAGTTATACCTAGCCTCGCCGCACTGCTTGCAGCGCCTTTAAGTCGGCTAGCCTCTATTAACACACGCCTTCTTCCTACCTTTCTTTCTATTAGTACAAGCGCTAAACTCTTTTAGAGTAGTTAATTAAGCGCTTTCTTCAATTATTAGGTTGCCTTTCTTCTATATACGCTTTCTTTTATACGATTGACGTTATATAGCGGCCTTATTAGCTGCTTAAAGCTTAGTAACCTAAGCGCGCAATAGTACGTTTTTATATATTATATACGCAGCACCCTTTGTAAACTATTTAAACGCCTCTACTATTAAAGTAGGCGAGCTATCTAGGTACTTTTAAACTCTTAATCAAATATACATAGATTAAGACCCAAATTTAATAGGATTACTTAGTATTTTTAACTCCTAAGGGGTATCTTTAACTATAGGGGGTATTAGTATACGCAGTCGAACTTCGAGCTTTAATAGTACTACATCTAGGTTAAATAGAACTAGGCTAGCGCCTTAAAAGCTACTTAGGATATTACTCTTTATAATTGCTGCGTTAAAAGCTGTTTTAAAGTAGGATAAGAACTCGATTTTCGTAATGTAGTTAATATAACCGCGCATCAGATGCTTAACTTAGCGCCCGTACGTAGTCTTCAAAGGTAAGAAATAACCTATATCTAGTAGCTATAGTAGGTGCGATAAATGTAGAGGTATATAGAGAGTAATAATATTCTTTTCCTCGCAGAGCTGCCTGAATTTAAGCGAGTCGTAGCTCTTATAGCTGTCGAGAATCAGTAATTAATATGTACTAATAGTACGATCCTTTATATACGCGTTAAAGTGCTTTAACTACTTAATACTAATATTATTTGTCGCCTAGCCGTTATTAGTAACCTATATAGCCTAGGTTAGTAGAATATCGTCTTCTTTATATTATATAGAGAGGTGGTAGGTGCCTATAAAGATGATAAAAGGTAGTATTACCTATCCTATCGCGTTAATGCCCTAGATGACTGTAGTCTACTTATAATTACCTAGCTGGAGCTGCTTTAGTCGATTCTATCTCTTAGAGCTAGTAACTACTACTCCTATCGATATTACGCCTATTATAAAGCCTAATTTATTAAAGTTGTACGTGTCTTTATTGACGATACTATACTTAGCCTTTATATTCTATATAAGGTAGAACTAGCCTCTTATAACCTTAGGATCCTTATATTTAGCTCTTAAATAGTCGTACTTTTAATTGAATTTAACCTTAAGCTTAGGCGTACGTTTAATAAAGTTCTCTACCTAGTTCTTTCTAACCTAGCTAGTAGAGCGCGCAGCTAGTAGTAAATTGGCTATATTTTAAACAGCAGCAAGCCGTAGCAGAAATCCTCTTATATCTAGATCTAGTATATACTAAATAATTACCCACTCCTTAGTCTTATTAAGTTTTATTAAATTAGGCCGGCAATCGCGTTATAGAGCTGTTCCTTACTTTCGTGTACTAAGTATACTTTAGAAGATATTATAGATTAATACAACGCGATATATAGTTAGTATTATATCTTATTAAAGAGCTTAGAGTGTAAGCTATATTCTAGCTTCTTTCTAAATTAATTCTACAGTTGTTAGTTATAGTATAATACTGTAAAGTATAATTATCGCGATTTTAGTAGAGTTTTAGTATTATAATCAGCTCGTTTAGGTAATTAGCTTATTTGTACTATACGTTAAAACGTTTTAAAAAGATAATATATTATATAATATCTAGTTATATAAGATATATAGGATATAGTAACTTACTAATAACTAACTAATATTTATTAAATAGTTTAGTATCGCTAATATCTTCTTTAAGGCGAGCTGTAAGTTTAATAGCTAAGAGATTAAACGGTATACTACGCTTATAGTAGTTCTCTTACTAAAGTATTAATATAAGCTTCTTAATATATAATTCTATAGAGAATTCTATTATATATATTATATAATTACGCGCGATACAGATTCTAAAGTAGTAGTTTAGTAGACTAAAATTGCGGTATTTATAGGTGCTTATAACTATTTATTTTATAGCTGCTATACCTTTAACTATTAGATAAATGAAGAGTAGATCGTCGATATATACGATAATAATCTACTATAACTCTTTACTAATAAAGATATATAGATTAAAATTAAGAGGTCTATATTTATATAATATTAAATAGCAACTAATCTCTTTATATTAAAGTTGTAGTAACTAGTAGAAATTATAGAGTACTTTATTAAGTTGTATAATTATACTATCTAGTAGTTAAGCGTAAATAGGGTTATCTTTATCTATTTTTCTATTTAGGAAGGCTATAATAATATTAACCTAGTTATACTCTAGATTAAAAGTATTAACTAGTACTAGAATTAATTTAATAGTTATAGAGCGTGCTACTCCTATATATATATCTTTTTAGAGATTTAAATATTAGTAATTACTATAGATAATAAGGCGTACTTTATATTATACTAGACGTCTTTTATTATTAAACTTATATTTATATACCTATTTAATAGGTAGTATAGTAGTTCTAGCTAGTATATAATTAATAATCTACTAGGTACTATTCTCTATATATAATTCTATTTCTTCTTCCTCTACTTTATACTACTACTCTAAATATTAATATACGCGCGCCTACTTTAGTAAAGTAGGCTTAGATAGGAGATTTAAATCGTCTTTTATACCGTAAGCGTCTATTATAATTACTAGAGCGAAATTTTATATAAGGGTAATAAAAGTATTTAATATTATCTTATTTTAAAGAGATATATTATTAACTATTAATACTATATTTAAATTAAGCTATTAGAGTATATAATATAAGGATTAACGTATAGGCTTAGCTAGTAGAGCTACTATCTTACGAGGACAGCTATGAGACTTCTTTACTAGTAGCGGAGGTAGTAGTAACAGCGATGGATTATTCTTATCGCTCTATTACTTATCTATCTCTTATTACTCCTATCTAAAATTATATCCTCTACTTTATTTAAGGAGATTAATATATTTATTATTATTTAGCTGTAAAGGTATCTATAGAAGTATTAGCTATAGTAGTAGTATACCTTTTAAATTCTAGATACCCTTTAGATAGTTAGATTTCTCTTTCTAGATATATAGACGCTTATTATAGTAAGCTTTTTAAGCTTAATAAAGTATATAGCTTATAACTAATAGGTGTTTATTATAGTAATACCGTAACACCTCTACACATATACTACTCTTACTATAATACCTAAACTAGCTGCTAGTAATAGCTGTTAGCTGCTAGTTAGAATATAACCGACTTATCGAAACTATAATAGAGGAAGGTTTCGCTAACCCGGCTAGCCCGTATAGTAGTATAGACCTAGCCCCTATAAAAACCTATATAATATAGATATCTCTATTCTTTACGTAACGTTTTAATATTTATATATAGTATATAGTAATAGAGTTAACTACCTAAAGTACGATTAATTAACTATATATAAGAGTCTGTAATATTATATTATATTATCTACTATTATATACTATAGACGAGAACGTACTTGTTAATATACTTAAAGAGATCTAAAGTAAACTAGACTCTTTATAGTAGAAAAATAAGATACTAGTAGAAGCCTTAGTAACCTAAAAGAACCGCTATAAGTTAGACCTTAAAGTAATATAAAGAGAATTTAGTAGCTGCTAAACAGCTACTCCTCTACTAGCTACTAGTATATTAATAGTAATAGAACTATTACCTGCCTTTAGCTCGATTTAGCCTATAATTCTAGCTTTTAAATAGATGCCTATATTAACCTCTAATCCGCCTAAAACTATATATAACCTATATTTCTATTCTAACTACTTTTCTAACCTTCTAATATTTTCTAGTAAACGTTTAGAGCTTTTATACTTTATTAGAAAGCTCTACTATAAACTAGAAGGAAACGCTAACTAATACCTAACTAAATATACCCGCCTTCTATATACTTATTCCTGTCTAGAATAAGACCTAGTAATATTAGTTAACCTATTAATAGATAAGGGTATTAACTCTATAGACAGCTTAGTCGCCTTTTTAGAATCTACCTATAGCGACCGGAATAAGGAGATTATAGTATAGAGTAAGCTAAAAACCTTAAAATAAGACTAAAGCAGGTTCTCTACTTACTTTACTAAATTCTAACACCTGATTGTAGATACTAAACTAAATAAGATCGGACAAATTATATATCTCTAATATTCTCTCTCTAATAAGCTCTACTATACTATAATAGGTATTATAATACCTAGTACCCTAAATAACTATACTAATCTAATTTCCCTATATAATACTAATCTATATTACCTATCTAGTATCTATCGTAAATAACCGAAATATTATACTATTTACTAGAAGAACTCGAATACTATAGAACTTAATACTTCTAGCTATATACCTATAGGCTCTAATAAATAAGAAAGGCGCCGCTATAAAAGATGCTATTATAAGTATAGTAGTAAGAAATATATTTTACTAGAATACAGCGCCCCTCTACTATTAATCTGTTAAGAGTCTTAGAGCTCTACTATATCTTATAGATTCTACTCTTAATCCTCTAATTAATCTTTTAACTAATTCTTAATACGCTTATTATCTTATAAATAAGACTATTATTCTTACTCTTAAATATAGCTAGTCTTACTAACTAGAACGTTACTAAAAGGTCTATTCTAGAAGTAAGTTACCTCTTAGAACTACGCCTATACTAAATCTCTATATATCTATAGAACTAGCTCTTATAGAAATAGTTATAAAACTACTAAATTCTAACTCCTTTTTTAATTTATTAAGACCTAGTCTAGTAAAATATTAATATTCTTATTAATACTAGAGCTACTAGTTATAGCTATATCTATAAAGACCTTATATATACCCTAAAACTCTAAAAGATATAACTCCTATATAATTTATATCTAACCGACTTTAATAGAGAAGTTTTCTATAAAAAGACTATCTTTTACTTAGTTATCTTAACCTTCTAATACCTAAACTATTTAGAGATCGTATATTTCTATATAATTATATTAGAAAAATACTAGTTAATTCTAAGATAGTAATAAATATATAAATATTATATAAACTTAGACTATAAGAAAAAATAGTTAGTTTTTACCGCTAACTAATATCTAACTTAATACTTATAATCTACTAGTACTACTATCTATTAATAGACTACCTAAACGGTTATTAAAGACTATAAACTACCCGAATCTAATATAAAAGAAGATTCTAAAGCAACTAATTTACAACCCCTATATAGCCTAAAGCTTAGATAGTACTACTTAAAGCTCTACCTATTAAACTATATCTAATATAATTACTAGCTACCTAAAATACTATACTAGTTAAAAGAATCTAAAATTAAAACTAACCTAACTTTAAACGAAAATTATAGTTAAGAAGACCTATCTAAGTTTAAATATTTAAAGTTTATACTATAGCTAGATATATAATATATAGATGCTATACTACTAGCCTAACTCTTCTAGTAATCTAACTATAAAATTTTCGCTATATTAATAGCTAATATTAATAAAGCTCTAGCCTTAAAGATATATATTAATACTATTACTAAAGTGCCTAAAGAATACTATAATTTATTATCTATCTTCTTATATAAAAATATAGATAAACTACCTAAATAATAACTATATAATTATAAGATTAAACTAGAGAATAGTAAGTAAACTAGCTTTAGTCTACTCTATAGAATATTCTAGAATAAGTTAAAAGTACTAAGAAAGTACCTTAATAAGAACTTATCTAAGAGATTTATTAGAGTAAGCTTATTATTAGTAGCTATACCTATAATCTTTATAAAGAAATTTAGAAGTAATTTCTAATTCTATATAGATTATAGAGCCCTAAATACTATTACTATTAAGAACTAATACCTAATTCTACTAATCTAAGAAATATTAACTTAATTTAGTAAGACTAAACACTATATAAAACTTAATATTATTACTATATTTAATAAGCTAAGGATTGCTAAAGAAAATAAATAGAAGACTATTTTTTATATATACTATAGGTTGTTTAAATATCTAGTAATACCTTTTAACCTAGCTAATACTCTAAGTATATTCTAGTACTTTATAAATAATATACTAAGACTATACTTTAATATATTCTATACTACCTATATTAATAATATTCTAATATTTAGTAAGAATTTAAAGGATTATAAATAGTATATCTAGCTAGTTTTTAAAGCCTTAAGAGTAAATAGTTTATAGCTTAATATAGATAAGTATAAGTTCTACTAGTTAAAAGTAACCTACCTAAGGTATATAATTATTATAGAAGAGATCTATATAGATTTAAAGAAGGTAGAGATAATTATTAACTAGAAATACTCTAAGAATATAAAAGATATTTAAGCCTTAATAAGCTTTATAAACTTCTACTAATAATTTATTAGCAACTTCTTATAGAAAGTCTTCTTCTTAGTAGCCCTAACTAAGAAGAATACTTGATTCGACTAGAATAATAGCTGTTAATATTCCTTCGACTACTTAAAGAACGCTTTTATCTCTATACTAATTCTCTAATACTTTAACCTTAAGCTACTAATAGTAGTAGAAGCTAACGCGTCTAACTTTATAATAGCTGGTATACTATTTTAGAGAGGTGCTAATAGTAAATTAAGACCTATTACCTACTTTTCTAAGTATATAAACCCTGCTAAAGGCAACTATAAAATATATAATAAGGAACTACTCGCGATTATCTAATATTTTAAGTAATAGAGGCCCGAATTAGAAGGTATAATATTCTCTATAGAAGTATTAAACGATTATAAGAACTTATAGTACTTTATAATAATAAAATAGTTAAGTTACTAATAGGCCTATTAGTTAGAATATCGATTAAGGTTTAACTTTAGTATTATATACTGACCTAGAAAACTTAGAGAGAAGCCTAATACCTTAACTTAAAGGTTATAAAATAAGCTTATATAAGAAGAGGCTTATAGAAGTTGTTAATAGATATTACTTTATCCTAAACTATTCTAATAGATAGAAGTAGGCTAATTAATTATAGAAATCATCGATGAAGAATACCCGAACGATAATTTAATCTAAAATACCCTAAAGCTATTAAGAGAAGAAGCCTATCGATTTAAACTTCTAACTCTAGCTAACTATAAAAAGTATAATAACTAACTATACTACTAAAATCGACTTATAATACTAGACTATAATAAGCTAAAGTTTAAGCTACTATAAGCCGTCTACAACTTACTATCCGGCGGATATTCTAGTCGAGAAAAGACCTTAGAACTACTCTAGCGCGAGTACTATTAATTAAAAATATTCGACTTAGTATAATAATATATAGGCTATTATTATATATATTAAAGAAGTAAGGCTTTTAAAAAGAAGTACTATAGATTACTAAAACTATTACCTATACCTAAATAAAAGTTTTAAGATATCTCTATAGACTTTATAACTAATCTACTAGAATTAGAAGATTATATAAATATTATAGTAGTAGTTAATAGGCTTAGTAAGTATAGATACTTAATATTATACGTAAGAATCGAAGCTCCTAATATTATTTAACTATTCTATTACTATATATAAGTTTACTATAGACTACTATATACTATTATATCCGACTATAGAATATAGTTTATCTTTATCTTCTACTAAGAGCTTTATAGATAGCTATAAATTAATATATATATATTAACCAGCTTTTACTTAAAAACTAATAGCTAGATAGAGAATGTTAATATAGTAATAGAATAAGTTCTCTAAGCCTATACTAGCTATAAATAAGATAACTAGGTTAAATAGCTGTTAATAGTATAGTTTAAAGCGAATAATACAGTATTTAAATTAATAAAAGTCTCCCTATTTCTAGCCTATTTTAGCTAGCACCCTTAAATAAGCTTTAAGCCGCCTATAGAAACCTATTAACCGCTAAAATAGTCTCTAATAGCCTAGAAAGCTAATAGACTAGTTAATAAGATAAAGGATATTATAGAGTATATTAGAGAAGAACTTACCTAGGTAT